>JAODLI010005600.1:0-28541 GCA_027575585.1 Percopsis omiscomaycus | reverse complement strand
GTGTGTGTGTGTGTGTGTGTGTGTGTGTGTGTGTGTGTGTGTGTGTGTGTGTGTGTGTGTGTGTGTGTGTACACACAATATATTTGTAACCTTTTTATGTCATTATTATATTACATTGTTTCAGTCAGTGTGATAGGGAAGGGGAGTGTAATACGTATGTTGTAAGTATATTATGAATCTGTCTGCCAAGTAATCTTCTCAATATTTGAAACAATGTCCTTGATGAAAAAGCAGTTTAAGAGAAACTTTCTATTTAAACTGCTGTGCAAAGGTACATATCCAAAACAAGGATGTGATAGGCCACATGCAGTATTAATTATTTCACACTTTGGATTTCGCTGGCTTCTTTTAGTGTACATATACTCCTCATTAATTAAGTTTTTACTTCTTTATTTTGGTGTGCAAGAATGCCATTATGGTGGTGGTTCAAATTGCTTGGAAGAGGAAGCTTTCTTTAATGGAAATACTTGCTGATTGCATTTGTGGTGGGTTACTACTAACTTTAGATAATTTACTGTCAAGATTTTTTCCTTGGAAAAAATATAGTCTCTAATGGAATTTGTGGCATTTAGGGTTATTATTTTAACTAAACACATGTTGTCTTAACAAATTATATTTTGGGATGTGATATACTGTATATCAAGGGATAATGTTTTAAATATCAGTACCTTTCTCATTCCATTTAATCATACGTTCAGCAGTAACAATATGTTAAATCTATACACATTTTCAAATCTTTGCAATAACAAAATAAAATAATAATAATAAAATAATAAATAAAGGCCCTAATTCACAAATTCCTAAAGACTGTTCCACAGTGTGGCAACAACCTGGTGACGGTACACAAATAAAAGTACAATATATTATATAAGAGATTTCTGAACATGAGAATAGTGGATAATTTATTTTTTACATTATAGAGCAGAACGGCTCTTGAAAGAACCAAATATGCAAAAAGGACAGAAAGCATGCAGCTCCAAAATGCTGCAGGAGAAAAGGAGATTAGTCAACTCCGTCAAAAAGTACAGGAACTAGAGGTTGCACTGGTTGAAAGACAAGCACAGCTGGAGAAGTTCAAAGCAGAAGTAGAGGCACAGAAGAGGACCGTCAATGATTTAAATCTTCAGAAATCAAAGGTTGAACGTGAGACACATCAGTATCGCCGAGAACTAGAAATAGCAATAAAAGACAAAGCTGCCATTGAGCAGGAACTAAGTCACACACAGCAGTTAGTTCAGCAGTCAGAAGCTAAACGTTCTTCATTGGAGGAGAGTCTACATCTTTTAAAGAAGAACATTGAGGAGAGTACCTTGGCCCGCAAGAAACTAGAAGACCACTTAAGAAGAAAAGATAAAGATGTCCAGGACCTTGAGAAGCACGGCCGTGTCCTGCTGAGAGAACTTAAGGTTAAAGAGGAGGCTGAGGCAGCTTCAGTAGAAGAAAACAGCAACTCGCAGCTACTCTCTGCAGACATGGATATGAACATCCTGCAGCGTAACCTAGAAGAACTAACCATAGTCAAGAAAAGAGCTGAAATGGAGAACAAGACACTCAAGTCAGAGTTGAATTCTATGGTTGTACATAAAAACATGGCAGAGAAGGAGGCAAAGCATTTCAAAGACCAATTGGATGAGAGCAATAATAGATTGAAGAAACTTCAATTGGACTTGGAGTCCGAAAGAACCAGCATGAGAAAACATGTAGATGAGCTCAGAAGGGAAACTTTAGACACTAAGAGGTCCATGTATACACTTCAAGAACAAATCAAATCACTCCAAAGGGATAAGTCTTCGTTAGAACAGAAAATTGTTTTCCACAACACTGAAGTGGAAGGCTTTAAAGAACAGCTGAATATCTGCCAAGGACAGCTACTCCGGAAAAGCTCCATAGAGCAGGAAAGCAATCACAGAATGCAGAGTTTAGAGGAAGACTTATCGGCCAAACAGGCAGAAGTAGATCAGCTAAAGTCCAAGTACAATGAGCTGTCAAGAAATAGCATGTTGCTAGAAAATGATATTAGGGGGCTTCAGATCAAAATTGAGTCATTACAGAAAGACAAATTATATGCTGAACAAAAAATTAAGTCTTTAAAAGCTGACATAGAAAGTTGGAAACAGCAGCATCAAAAAGCTAAGGATGAAGTTACCTTTAAGAAGAGATCTGAACAAGATGCCCAACTCAAATGTAAAAACCTCGAAGAAGAGCTCCAAAAAAATGCATTGTTAGTCTCTCAGTTGCAGAAGCAAATAGATGAGCTAAAGACAGTTAACATGAAAATGGAAAACAACATGAAGAATATTAGAGCTCAACTTGATAAGGTAACTGCTGAAATTGGAAGCAAGGATCAGCAAATTAAAATATTTAAGTCTCAGGTTGAAAGTACTAAGTCACAGGTAAGAATTATTGAAGAGGAATTGCTAAAGAAATCCCAGACCTCCCATGATCTTCAAATTAAACTAAGGGACTACAATGAGGAGGTAAAGAAAATCGCTGAACTGCAAAATAATAATAAAGCACTATCCCACAACATCAGCAATTATGAGAATGAAATAAAGAATCTGAAAACAGAGATTAGCTCAGTTTGCGCTGAGAGGAATCTCGACAAACAAAGAAACCAGGAGCAAATGGTGGAAGTTAACAAATTGAATGCAATGCTAAAGAAAACAACTACAGAACTTCAAAAAGAATCAACTGAGGGTCAAAATTACCTCAGTAAAGTGAAAGCATTAGAGGCTGAGCTTTTAAAATGTAACCAGAATATTAAAGGTGTCACTGGAAGCTCAGAGAAAATGGTAGCAAGTCTAAATCAGGAGATACATGCTATTCAGAGGGATAAGAAAGTAGCAGACCAAAAACTGGATAACTTGAAAATGGAGCTTGAAGAATTGAGTGCTGCTCTAAAAAGAGCGAGAGACGAACTTGCTAGAGAGACCCAGGAAAGAAAAACAAAACAGTCCAAAATAACAGAACTGGAGGCAGAGCTTCAGAAAAGTAAGCTAACAATGAAAGAAATCAATTATAATGCTGATAAAACCTCATCAAACCTAAAGCATGAAATCGCAGTGCTTCAGAAAGGGCGAGATGAAGCCCAAAAGAAATTAAACTTATTGGGATCCGAAATCACAGTACTGAAAGAAAAACTGAACCAAGCTCAAGAAGAGGCCAAGCAGAAGCAAGAAGAAAGTTCTAGCCTTCAGCTTAGGGCCCAACAGCTAGAGCAGCAACTTGAGAACTGTAAACAAATGCTGGAGGACTTGAAAAGCAAACTAGATCTCCAGAGAAAGGGCTATGAGAGACAGTTGCTGCTGGTGCAGACTGAAATGGAGCAAAAACTTATTTTACAGCAATCGGAAATGAAATGTGAAATTGAGAAGAAATTAAAAGAACATTCACAGAGCCATGTGAAGATACATGACACACATTTGAAACAAGAGGTTGAACAAATTAAAGCATTAAGTGAGAACACAATGAAAGTAAAGCAAGAAGCTGAACAGCAGTTACATCAGGTACAAATTCAAATGGAAAAGCTGCAGCAGGAAAGAGCTACTCTCAGTAATGATCTTTTAAAGGCTAAAGCACAAAATGCTCTGCTAGAAGAAGAAAAAGCTAAACTTAACTACAACATTGGTCTTCTTGAAACTGTTAATTGTGCATCCTCAAAGGAGGTTACAAAGCTTAAGCAGATTCTGACAGAGACTGAACAGAAACTGATAATGAAAGAAAGGGAGGCAACATCCCTCAATGAGCAGATTGTTTCCTATACCAAGGAGGCCACAAGTCTTCAGGAAAAACTTTTGAATCTGGAGGTTATGGTGAAGACCGAAAAGAGGAAGAATGAAGTGGAGGTAAAGAGTGAAACCAGCCACAAGTGTGCCAAAGATGACGAGGTTGCAAAATTGAGGACAGAGCTGTTATTAACACAGAAGATTGTGTCTTCATATGAAGGTGCAAAGCACAAGCTAGAGGAGGAGGTTGTCAAAATGAAAGTGTCCTCAGAGGTATGAATGAATAATTAAATATCATTATTGAAAAACAATATCATTATGTAAATTACCGTACACACAATTTTACTAATTTATATTCTATATTAAACAAAATATCTAGTAATGGTAATTTATGACATTTTTTTTATTGTTAACAATCTTTTTAAACAAGTTTTTTCCAATGTCATAATTTCAGATGGCAACAATGGAGAAAGAAAAAATTCTACAAGAATTGAAACAAGTAAAACAAGTAAAACAAGACAAAATAGAAGTATCAAACAGGAGCCAGGGACAAACAAATAATTCTATGACCATAACAAAAAATACGTCCTTGTCACTGGGTGGACAAGCCGGAAGCTGCCTAAATGAATCAACAAAAGTATCCAAAGATGTGCCAACGAAACTCTCTCATCCTGCAAATATGTTGAAAGAGAGCACAAGTTATGGAAATCAGAGTGTGACACATTCCAATTGGTCCTCATACAAGTTGACAGGCCTCAGAGGCAGTATAAGTCTTAAAAAGTTAATCAAAACTAAACTGTTAAGCCAAGAGCTTTTTCAGAAATTTGAAATGGGACTTGCCTCAATCGAGGAGATTCAGGCATCGCTTGCCCATTTCATGAGCAAACCCACTGCTATTGCTGGAGTTTACATTGAGTCAAGTAAGAAAAAGATATCTTTCTTAGAAGCTTCTGAAAAAGGCATCTTAGCTAAGACTTACGGCATTGAGTTTCTGGAGGCTCAGGCTGCCACAGGTGGTATTATAGATCCGACCACAGGAAAAACACACTCTGTACAAGAAGCTCTGGATACAGGCCTCCTTGACACTCACCTAAAAGACAAACTAATGGATGCTGAGAAAGCTTTTACTGGCTATATTCATGGCGGCAAACCCCTATCTGTAATTCAGGCAATTCAGGAAAGAATTCTTGATAGACAAAAAGGAAGGAAGATCCTTGAAGCTCAGATAGCCACTGGAGGAGTGATCATCCCTGGGCTTGTTAGAGTTCCTGTAAACATCGCTGTTGATCAGGGCCTTTTGAACACAGCCACCTTACAAAGTCTTTATGAACCAATCAGTAATCCTAGGGGATTCCACAATCCTTGCAGTGGACAAAAAGCATTCTACAGTGAAATGCTCAAGGGGTGTGTTTATGACACTGATGCTGGGGTCTATCTTGTCCCATTTGGAGACCGTCATCTATTCAGTATCACTCTCAGGAGCTCTTATAGAATATCTGTTGTCAGTAGCAGGAGTGGCTTGGAAATGTCAGCATATGAAGCCTACAAGGGGAAACGCATTGACAAGAAGACTTACCTGTTCCTATCACAACAAGACAGCGAATGGCAGGAAAGGTCCACAGTTAATGTCGATGGAAGCCCAATTCACATCCTTGTTGACGTCAAATGTGGTCGGCAGCTTTGTGTTGAGACCGCTCTAAGCCAGAGGTTTCTTGAAACCTCAGAGTTTATGAGCTATCGCAGTGGAGACCTCAGTATCTTTGAGCTAGCAGACATAATATTCTCCAGAATGGTGGTTGTTGAGGATGTTAACAGCCCAATTGCTGGCCTATGGGATGTCACCCAAAAGAAGCGCCTGTCAGTTTTTCAGGGTTTTCAACTTAGCCTTATTGACAGAGTTACTTGCCTGAGGTTGTTGGAGGCCCAGGCATGCACTGGAGGCATCTGTGATCCCTCTTCCGGAGAGATAACTACAGTCACAGAAGCTCTAAGAAGAGGTCTTGTAGATGAGTCATTTGCTCATCAGCTCCATCATTACGAGCAAGCATATTATGGGATCACTAATCCCAAGAATGCAAAGAAAATATCTGTCGCTCAGGCTATTCAGGAAAATCTCTTTCCAAAAGATATAGGACTTAACTGTCTTGAATTCCAGGTCCTCACTGGAGGACTGATACACCCTGAGACACATAATAGAATCTCACTGGAGGAAGTTAGTCAGAGCTGTCTTCTTGACAAAGCTACTGCCTCCCAAGTGAAAAATGAAAAATCCAACATTAAAATCATGACTTGTCCAAAGACTAGGAGAAGAATCTCATTCAAAGAAGCACTTGAAAGAAGTGTCTATGACTGCCACACTGGGCTGAGGTTACTGGAGGCTACAAAGGGTCACAGTGATGGGGCCAAGTCTCCAATCCAGTATATTTGGACTTATCAACACCTGTAAATATGGGGTTGTCCATAGCAATGAGCAAGTACAGAATTAGCTATTTTTGTACTTTTTTGGTTATAGATAACTGAGAACATAATGGCGGTTCTCTACCTGTGTAGAAAAAAATAGCATTTATTTTAGTGTGGAATGTATGTAATACAATACTAGATACTACATGAAATACAGGTGGTAGTTGAATGCTTTAAATGATGATAGTATATAGGAATATCATGTAACATCATGTATAAACATACTGTATCATCTTTAAATTCTACACCTTGTTGTGATAACTCATTATTCTAGAGAAATAAAGAAGACCACAATTGGGAATGTCTCTACCTTTTATAAGGCACATAAACCCTCAACACTATAGTTCCTTACTGTATGTCAATAAGAGTCTATAGCTTTCTAACCTCAATATATAAATCACATGCTTGCACATGGGATAATATTTTTGATTACTTGAGAATTTTGAGAATACATGTTACTAGCAGAGACTGATTGATAGGTTTCATTCGTTAGAAGTATGTTTTTGAGAAACAATCAAAGTCATTGTAGGTTGAAATAAAATGGTTTCCGGGTTATTGGATAGCACGGCAGAAAATATTATTTTATCACCAGTGTGTCTGGATTTATATTGAGGTAAGGAAGGTATAGAGTAAATGATTTAACAAAAGTTAAGTACCTCTTTAATACCCAATATCTTTACTTCAGAGTTCTCCTGTTTTCACATTTTAAATAAAACATTTTTTTGTTTGTTTCAATGTAAAATGAGGGTCAGTGCAGCCCTTTGGAGCTGTAATGTGAATAAGGGCTATATAAATGAAACAGGATATATGGAATATAACAATCACTTTGAAAACTCATGTGTTCTAGAGATCTGTTGATGAAGAGAAGAAAAAGCATGGTGATAAAGTTAGCAAGCTATTGCACTGGGTGTCCAATGTGAAACAGAGCCAGAACAATGATGGTAAATCCCTGAAAGATGGTAATGCCAACACAGAAGCCCCTAGTAACTCCCAGGTAAATGCTGTGTATTACTCTGCATTGTGATCTTCTGTTTTGTTGTATAATACCCTATACAATCTCTCTACTAAAACCCTGGCCTTACGAACTCTGTTTTAATAAAATCTATTGCAGTGTTAAAGGCTTACACACACCTTTCTTAATCATATACAACATCACAGCTCCTGACATGCATTGTGTACGTGTATGTATGACTTCTAATAAAAAATGCTGTACATTTTGTATTATTTACGTTATTATCTTTTTAAAAACACTGCTCACTTTAATAATGAAGCCTTTTGTTATTAAAGTGAACAGTGGTTTGATATTTCCAAACACAACATATATTAATCTTTATATAAAATATGCTATGTAATATACAGTATATTATCAAGACATATACCAAATACATGCTCAATATACAAGTTTCACAATGCACACCCCAAACACACCCCAAGTTGTACATTGCTTTGGATGTGAGATGTCAACGGTGTCTAAATAAATCTTTCTTCTTTTGTTCTTGAAATCATGCTATCAAAATATTTAATCTCTAGATATAGCACATATTTTTGTTAAACATAAAAATTGAAATATCAACATTTAAATTATTATACAAACAATTTTAATGTTTTAACCTATAGATGTTTTACATTGAAAGGTAATTTCAAGTTGATTTATTACCATTATTCAAAATTGTGTGTGCGCACCCGTGTGTCCATTTGTCCATGTGTGTTTACTGGATTAATCAGGACCCTCATTGGAAATTGTTATTATTGCATTCAAATATTTAAAGAAAACAGCTGCTAATTCACTGTGTATATTTATATAATAATTTATATTTTAGGCATCCATGGAGGAGATGGTAACTAAAAAGGAACAAATTGCAGAAGCACTGAGGACTACACAGATGATGTTAAATAAACACAGTGACAAGTAAGCGGTTTTATGCAATATCCTTACAATTCCAGATTTTGTTATCTTTTAAAGTCTTTAGTCTATTAAGAACCTCTATTTAATGTTTTGCAGAATGACAGAGGAGGAGAGACAAAATGCACAGGATCAGCTGAAGGTCCTCAATCAGGCCTTGTCTGATCTCTCCCAACATTGTGTGGATCCGGGGCCCTCTGCAGACCAGGTTGGATACTGCACTGGCTCTGACACAGGGTTGATTGTGTTTGTGGCTTACAATGTGCTCCAAATGAACAATGTCAGCCCACTGTTTAATTGCATGACTAACCTTGGTGCTCTTCCGTCCTATTTCCAGCACGGTGTGAAAGGATTTATAAACGTGTTTTGAACCATACAGTTTAGGGAGTCTTGAGTATGCTGTAAACATGCTTAGTGCCAATATCATCACACATTTTCTGATGTTTTACCGTCCCAGGTCTCTTTAGCCCGTATGGACTCTGGTGGAATCAACACAAGAAGAGGTCAATGCAAATGGCCACCAGAATCCATACGGGCCAGGTCTCTTTTTGTGATTTCTAACCTACTGTGTGTTTTGCAATATGCTGGACATGGCAGTCACAGGTGCATGATAGCTTTAATGTGTTGTCCCTCATTCTGCTGTGTCAAGCCATTCTTTCACTTGTGCACATGGTCTCTTAACATGCACACTTTTGTCCGATGGTGAGTACATGTTTTGCATTGCTTTGGAATACTGTTTCACATTTGACACAAAGGATACATGTTTTAATAGTGAAATGCTATGCGATGAATTCACTGACGTCTTCTGTTGACTTTTCTTCTTAGAGTTTTGAACCCATTGATGACATGCTCAATATGGAAACTGAAGATGAAGAGGCTCCCCACAGTGATCAGATGACAGTCGTCATTCATCCAGGAGCTCAGCCTATAATATCTGGCCTTCCTCATTCTGGACTACAGCAGTGTCTGGACTCAGATAACACCCTGGAACAGGATCTTACTAATAGTCAATCACAGAACCAATCGCTGGAGCTGAATGAAACAAGCATTCAGAGCCCTCATGTCTTCTCTGTCCCTCCCACGGCAGTAGCTGCAGTGAGGGAAGAGAGCAGGTGTGAACATCTGCTCATGAAGCTAATAGTGGTGGAACATATCAGTGATGGGTTGAGGTTGTGCTATACAGGAGATGCACTGGCCTTGGAAAGGGCATTTGAGTTAGGCTTGATTCCAGCCTGTCTCTATGTTGAGGTACTTCAGAAACAGACCTATGGGCGTCTGTGTACTACTAGTGACACTGATAATGTGTTCATAGAGCTTGAGCAGTGCGGTGAACCGTTTCAGGAGGAAAGGCTGGTTTTAAAGGGTCAAGATGGAAACATAGCAATGATGTCAGGAAGAAACTTTTGTAAAATGATGTTTGCAGATGGCACTACTGACCCCAAATCGGATCAAAATATAGCCCTTTCAGAGCACCGTATTGAACAGGATCCTGAAAGTGTAGGTTGCTGTCAACAGAACCAAATTAGCAGCATAGTGAACCTTCAGAGTGGGAGGAAGCTAACAGTGGATGAAGCTGTTCAATGTGATTTGATGAGCTGTAGCAGCAAACTCCTAGTTCTTGGTAGACAAAGGGGCATTATAGGGCTTGTATTGCCTGACTCTGAGAAAATTCTGACTGTATCCACCTTATCCCAGCATGAGACCATCACTAATGAATTCAACAGCAAGCTAATCAGCAACCGACAAAAGATAGCAGCTTTTTACATACCAGAAAAATCAGAGGTGGTAGACTTCACCACTGCTATTGAAAATGGTTTTATTGATAACCATACACTGGAGGTGTTGAAAACGATAGAATTTCCTGATGTGACTCCTGATTTTGATCAGCTCAATGTAACATTTTCTTCTTGGCTGATGCTTAAAGAGCTCACACTTGATGGATACCCTCATGCTATAGATGACATAAATGTTAGGGATGAAAACAACAGCCCCTCTCCCACAGAGATGAAGCAGATATTCATCTCCTACCTCATGATGAACAGTTACGTGGATCCACAGTCTGGACAGAGGATATTAATACTTGATAGGCAGCTGACTGACATGGTAAAACTTTTCATCCATGATTCGTCAGCTTCTGAAAACATAAAGCTAATTCCTACATGTCTAACGTCAAATGGTTGTATTTCAGAACAGGTCGACTTAGAAATTTCTTTTCAAAGCCCAGTTCTGTTGTACATAAATGAGGAATCAGATGAATTTGTAAAAAATGAGCAAGTTTTCAAGTATCTTGCTCCCGGGCAGGTTGAGGTTACATCCGAGGAAAAAATCTGTGTTAAAGACAATGAATTATCAAATAATGATGATTTTGTCCAGAGCACCATGCAGACTAAGTCTGTAGAGGAAGTAATTCAAATTAACACTAGCATCACTAACATAACTGACTTTGAGAACGGTATTGCTGTAAAAAATTTAGCTATTGAAGATGGGGAGACAAGTAGTACTTTTCTCGATATTCCAGTCACTTCAGGAACCCCAAACCTTCCCACTTCATCAGCAGTGAATATCCCAACTGCCAGCTCACCATTGAAGGTAGCAGACTTTGAAAATTCAGTGAACTCTTGTCATCAAACAACAGCACGCATAAACTCTCATTCGCTGTACAGTACACCAGCAGAGATGAATGATACCGGCACAGAGGGTTTACATTCTGACGAGATGTGGGAGACAGAAAATGAACAAGACTATGCCCTCCGTCTGCTAAGAGCCCAGGTGGAGGAGGGGGGCATTTTAGATGTCACCTCTGGGAGGCGCTATAACCTGGAGGCAGCCCTCAATAAAGGCCTGGTTGATGGGCAGACATTATTAGAGCTTCTGGCTCTGCAGTTGAATGAACAAAGGAGTGTGGTATGGGACAAGGAGGGCAAAGTGTCTGTCCTTAAACAAGCACTGTCAAATGGCTGCATATCCTCTGATGTTTTTTTGCTCCTTATGGAACAGCAAAACTTAGATGTTGAATATGACAATCAATCAGAGTCCCTTTGTAACAGGTCAGTAGGCAAGATGGTCCAATCAGACCCGATATTCAAAGCTGTCATTTATCCTAAGGAAAATGGCAGTGATTGCACCTCTAATGACCAGCGCCAGGGATTCATAAATATGAATGAGCCGGAGAACACATTGCAACAGCACACTGAGAAGAGCGTTGCTGTTGCGGAGCTTGAGCTCGCTGATGAGCCTATTGATAAACAAGGGAGAGAGGGGGGGCATCTGGCACAGGCTCTGAGTGCAGATATTGGTCATTTTCCACATTCTGAGCTTCCCTCGTTCATTAGTCATGGGCCTGCCGGCTCTCGGATGATCTCACCCGTCTCAGACAATCAAACTGACAGAACCTGGGTACAGACAGATGATTGTGACAGACAGGTCCAAATCAATAGCCGGTTGGCGGATATGAACGATCGGTGTGGAAATGTCATGCAAAATGCTGCTCCACCATCCCTGACGGTATTGCCCGGCCTGGGCGGCAGAGCGCCTGAGGACAACGGACGGGCAGAGAGCCAGGATGAATATGCCATCTCCTCTGATCAGTCTTTGAGTGTCAGAGAAGGCTTACTTGAAGATTTTCTTAGGAGGAATAATCAGACGGTGAGTCCCGTCCAGAGTGACTCAGGCATGTCCTCATCACATAGTGACGTGCTGCTGGAGGACGGCAGAGCGGAGAATGTGACTGTGTGGTCGCCGTCGGTTAGTGAGCCTATCCAGAGTTTAGAACACTCCTCACCCGGGGATTCGTCTGAACATCCCGTTACCTCAGCGTCTCGGTCCACTGGTGATCATGAGGGCAGTATCACAGAAGATGGCAGTGTAATAACATTACCTCAGCGGCCAGATGGGGATTCATTTTGTGAGTCCGAAATGGCGTCGACACAAACCGGTCAGAGCCAAGAAATGCTCGTCTGTGAGACAATAACCCTACGACAATTTAATCAGCCACACAATTCCAATAATAGCAGCTGTATTATTGAAGATATTTCCACAAGCTTTATTCAGGAGTCAATGCCGACTCTTAACAATATGTCTGGTTCACCAGAAAATGCTGCAGGTGAGATTGAATCAGACGAGGGTATTAAGAGGCAGATTTCCCCCGAGAGGCAACACGATGACTTTTTCACAGCCACTGGTGTGGTTGAGGAGCTGTCATTATCTACACACACACAGACACTAGAGATAAGTGATAGCAAACCCAATGCAAGTATCACTGAAAGGGTCTCCTGTTCAAATCCATCTTCAGGATTTGATTTAGAGCCTTCTGCAAATGAAATGCAAGAATCAAACATTCTTTCAAATGGCAGTAAATTAGAGATATGTGATTGGGTTGAGAATCACGAATTAGCCAGGGATGTTCCACCACACTTAAGCATTGCACCTGATTCTGTCCCTCGAACTGTAGAGGTTTCTAACTGTCTAAAATCTGATCTAGAGTACGAGAGGAAGGTTACTGTAAGGGGGCCAGTGGAGGACTTATTACTGATTAGTAGAGATGCAGCTGTTATCACTACGGTTCCCAAGACACCGGAGTCATCCGGGGAAGGTGACTTGGAGAAAAATGACACAGCCCGTCGCCATCACAGCTCAGAACTTGCTAAGGATTTGCATGAGCGAGATGTGCTCAGTTCAAATTATAATGCCACTGGAATGGAAGGTTGGATTCCCCAGGAAGGAAAAGACACTGACGAGACAAAGCCGCCTGATCCCAAAAATATCCAGTCTCAACTGCTGCAGGTTCTTAGGAGTGTATCTCCAAACAAAGACCCGTCTGTGCTGCGTGTGGCGGTGCAGAGCCTGAACATGGTCCTGGGGGGAGAACCTCAGGAGGAGAGGAGCCACACTCTGGAGAGCATCAAGGAGGAGAGCTCAGAGGAGGAGGCCGAGATGGCAGAGAATCAAACCGACTTCTGTTGCTCTCACAAAATCATTCAGCAGGAATCGGCCCACCCCCAATCACCCAACAAGGATGTCAAGTTAAATCATATGGTAATTGTATTGTTCATTTTAAAGGTTACATTCATATCCTCTACTCCAGCCAGCTTTAAAAAACATTGGTTTGAAAATCATCAATCAGTGCATGCCAACAGAGTCTTACGTTTCTGGCACTCATCTCTACCCTTCCCCCCCACAGCACTACTAGGCTTATAACATTCTACCTCTCCACTCTACAGCCATGCTTACTAGTCATACACAGTTGTGTTTTCAACATAGAACTGGGGGGGGGGGGTATCTGGGGTTCTGGGGGCTCTATAACACAATTGAGGAGTTTATCTCTCATTTTTAATTCTGTGTGCCTATATTTTCGACAGCCACACTCTATCCAGGATTATTTGGAGTGTGTTGGTACACTACAGGATCATGCTGATGTTTTAGATGAGATCAGAAATGATCTTCAAGCCCAGGGTCCCTTGAGCAGCAACTTGGAGGAGTTACATAACCAGCTAGAAGAAGCACAGGTCAGAAATAGCTGAAAATATATTTGGCATTTGTAGAACTGCATTCCTTTCACGCTTGACGTTTTACTACATTTCCTACGATTTTATTAAGTATGTGCTTTCCTAATGTTTTCCAACTTAATGGCTCTTTTCCAGTCATTGGAATCTGACCTTTCCAGACTGACTGATGTACTTGCAGCAGATCTGGAGAAAGCCACAGTCCTCCTAGAGTCTATCAATGAGCACATCCCCATGCAAATCCACCGAGATTTGGAGGCGGCATTTCATGATTTAAAGTCACATTTTGCTGCCGTTTGCCAAATGTTTGCAGAAAGAACTCATGCTTTAACTCAGGAAACAGAATCCAAAAAGGTCAGTGTTCAGGCTTTCAGGCTTTCTCACTTCCCAACTGCATGTTGGTATGACTGTTGAAGCAGATGTATGGAGCATTTTCTGTGTACAACAATTTCAGGTGCATTTGGAGTGTACATACCAGAAACTCATCAGTGACCTCCATGAACTAGCTGACTGCATTAACAAGAATTGGGACATTGATTTTCAAAACACATATGATCTGGATGAACTGAAACATATCTACCAGCAGAACAAGGTATAATGTGAATCCATTCGTAGTAGCGAAATTCAAAGGCTATCTTATATGACTTCATATTATCCTCTGCTATTCCAGGACACAGAGAGCCAGCTACAGCAGAGAGCCCGACTGGAGTTAGAGGACATGGCACTTGACATTCAATACTTCATTTCCGAGCACACCCAGTTCTTGATCCCTGTGCAAAGCAAAAACCTCCTCATGTTATTGAGCGCCACCCAAAGGGCGTTCAGGGAACAGACAGAGAGGCTGGCTGCCCAGAGACACAGACTGGAAAGTCTCATGGAGGCTGGGGAGCGAGAGAGCCAGCAGAAGGTCTGGATTTATCTGAACTGCTATATGTGCTTTTATGAATAAAGCTACGGTAATATGTTATGTTCGAAAGTGACAGCATGACGAATGAATGGTCATTATGCCAGCATTTGAGATTTTTACCTGATGTATTCAGATATTATTTTACGCAGTAAATAATTAACTATGCTCAATTGACCTTATTAGATAGTCAATAGTGACTTCCATTCCAGTTTTATCTTAATATTGCAATGACAATACTGCATGTCCAGATGCTTGTTCAGACCTAATGAATGTACTAACCTTTTACCGGTTGTGTTTTACAGGCCTCAAGACACCAATGTACAATTAACTTTGGACAGAATGCACACAATTTGTTCGAAAGCTTTGCTCTACAACGTCATCACTAATACATCACTAACCTAACAAAATATCATGAGTTCAATGTGAATGGCAAGCATGTTTACAGCATACCAGGTTTAGTACAGTTAAAGAAAAAACTCAACTAAAATGGTGCTTTGATAATCAGACATGTATTTACTTCTGCCTTATTGTACGTCAATTATGTTTAAGTGTGGTTTGGGATTTTTTTTAAACAAATTTTGCATAGTGTTAACGTAATGTTTTGTTTCTGGTCCAGTGTGTGGCAGAGAAACACAAGGAGTTTTCAGGCAAGTTGGAGGAGCTGTGTGAGAATCTCACCCTGACAGAGAACCGCCTGATTGGTCACCAGCAGCAGGCTGAAAACACAGAGACTCTTAGTGACCTGCAGCAGTACCAGCAAGAACACCAGGTACAGTCAAGGGCTAAGCCTGATTTATATCCACTCGTATATCACTTCAGGCTTCAAATAGAGTTCCTTTTAACACTTGCCATTTTTCATTCTTTCTGCGCTGTCTGGTCTGAAGGCCTTGCAGAAAGATGTGCTGGCCAATGCCACTGACCTAGGTGACGTTATAAGCGGCACTAAGCGGTTTCTGGAGGAGAACCGCAGTAAGCTGACGCCAGAGCAGATCGCTGCCATCGAGAGCAAGCTGGAGGAGGCCAAGAGCAAAGCCAAGCTCATCAACCAGCGGGCGGAGGAGTCCAGGAAAGACTTGGAGAAGGTTGTTACCACGGCAATCAAGCAGGAGAGCGAGAAGGTTAAGAGTCCCATTTTCTCCTTCGTTCCTTGGGGGCCACAAGATGATGTTGAGATTGTGAAAGGATCCCTGTTCGTTTTAAATCTAGTTTTAATGTATTTAATAAATGTTATCATGTATATGACTGTATGTATGCGATATGTTATTACCCTGGTCAGTGTTGGCATGTGTGACTTCTTATATGCAGCAAAAAGAAGTACAAGCAAGGGGCATACGTCAGAAAAGGTTGACAACCTCCGATCTAATCTCTGGTGGTCTTGTGTGTTCAGGCTGCTGCTGTTGAACAGCTGGAAGAAAGCAAGAACAGAATCGAAGGCCTTCTGGACTGGATCTCCAACATAGGAAGTGATGGAGAGCCAGGAACCGAACTAACAGGGCATGTAAGCCATCACAATGGCAACCTGCCGGACGAATCCTCAGCCAAGACGGGGGCGGGAGAGGATGACGATGCCAATGGAAACGCTCCGCAGACCACTGAAGTTGATTCCGCAAAGGAAAGTGGCGGGAAGGACTCTTCATCTCTGGACCTCGACAAGCAGTATGACAGGGTCAAGGTGCGTTATGTTTGCTATGTGTCATCTTTGTTTGTTTGCTGTAGCTCCAAAACACTGGATCTTTCTGAAAGGTGAATCCGCTACATTACAAATTCATTTGATTTAGATTTTCTTTGCCTTAAATTAGTTTGAATATAAAGAGAGGAATGTTTTAGTATGTTTAGGTATGAAATATATAGTATATTATTTATTGATAGATAGATAGATAGATAGATAGATAGATACAAATAGATGAATGACTGGACTGGACTGGAGGCAAAAACATAACCTGAAAAAATTGAGGCTATACACTTAATGGAATACTCAAAATGAGATTGTACTCCCATAATATATCCTATTTATACATTTACAAAGCTTATCTTTGGATAGTTTAACTAAAACTCTTTCAGTTAAATCTGGCAAATCGGATCCCACCAGCGTGTGTGTGTGTGTGTGTGTGTGTGTGTGTGTTGCCCACAGGCCCGTCACCAGCAGATCCTGTCCCAGCAGCAGGATCTAGTCACGGCCACCCAGTCCGCTCAGGCCCTGCTGGACAAGCAGGCCCAGATGCTGTCCCCGGCGGAGAAGGACAAACTGCAGAGGGACATCCAGGAGCTTAGGGGGCGCTATGAAGCCTCCCTGACGCAGGCTGAGCAGCAGATGAAGCAGGTGCAATGCGTCCAGGAGGAGCTGAAGAAGTTCCAGGGCGACTGCGAGGAGTTTGAGGCGTGGTTAGACCAAGCTGAAGGCCAGGCGCAGGAGCTGGGGACGCCCGCAGGCTGCCTTAACATCCTCAGTGATAAACTCCAGCGGCAGAAGAGCTTCTCGGAGGATGTGATCTGTCACAAGGGGGACCTACGCTTCATCACTATCTCTGGGCAGAAGGTGCTGGACGTGGCTAAAGCCTGCGGAGGCGCTGATGCTGCCGGTAAAAACGACCAGCTTCACGTGGATACCTCTGGAACCTGTGCTGCAGTCAAGGATCAGCTGGACGCAGCAGCCAGCCGCTACAAAGCACTGTATTCTCAGGTACTGAGTCTTGCAGTTGTTGTCTGTGGAGGGTGCAATGGCTGATTCTCACCACATGGTGGCAGCAGTAATCCTTATAGAAAGTTACATAAGAGTAGCAATCAGATTATTATACACTTAATCATCTATCTTTAAATTGTTCCGTATTGTTGGCTTTTAATGGGTTGATCCTGTTTAATGAACTATTGTATATATATATATATATAACTAAGATGCCCTTCCCACCTATTGGTTTCAGTGCAATCAGCTCAGCAGCAACCTCAGAGATGTCGTTGACAAGTACAAGAAGTATGATGACGCGTCTGCTGGTCTTCTTCAGTGGCTCAACAACTCAGAGGAGGAAGCGAGAAGACAACAGTCGGAGGCCATAGCTGCTGACCCTCAAACACTACAGAAACAGTTGGAGGACACAAAGGCATGAAACACTGCGAATAAATATATTATTTATCTCAAAGTAAAGTTAACATTCTCCTGATGAACACAGTGGGGTGACAGTATTAGGACAAGTTAGATATATTGTGGTATTTAATGTATTGGTAGATATAATGAGGCCGTTTCAAGTTTTTCTTAAGTTGTTTTAATTTGGACCTAAATTTACCAGCCATAAACCAATTAAAATATTCCATATTAATGGTATGAGAAATCCAAGTGCATGAATAAAATTATTATTATTTTTTTTACTATTGAATGGCTATTATGAGTTTTAAGTTGCCAGTAAGGCCATTAGACCGCAGACCTGCCTTGCCATATACAGTCTTTCCACTTAGCTTTAAAACCACCAAGCTATTTATAGCTCTGTTTTCACATTTCAAAGCAACACTTGGCTTGGGTTACATGCAGTCATATACGACTAATAGGATGATAACATGGTCCACGCCGGTTGCTTTTGGCTTCCACGTGCTAGAGAGTTAGCAGTCTTATAGAAATAAAGTCCCCCAACATTTCTCTCTACGGAGGCAGCGATTTAGAACAAACATATGCAAAGATAAGAGGCGCCTAAGAGCCCAGTACATGACGCTAGCTTCCTAGATTTAGTTACAAATCATCTCAGAAACAACAGTCCCATCTCAAGTTTTCCCTTAAGTGTAATATAGAATGTGTAATAATTGTCTGTCTTTGATGCTCAGGCTCTAAACACTGGTGATATATATTTTTATTTGTATGTTCTTCCCCAGGCCCTGCAAGGCCAGACTACAGGGCGTCAGACTGCTATAGACACACTATGCAAAACAGCTGATTCTTTAATAGCCTCTGAAGGAGACCTGTTGAGCAATCCAGATGAAATTCAGGAGTCAGTGGGTAAGGACAGGTTCTAAATAAGGCCACTGAGCTGCCACTAAAATTATTGCTTTAGGTCTTACAGGTGTTTTTCAATAGTTCACATACATTGTAACGTATAAATCAGGAGGGATGGTTAAATAATGTCTGTTATTAAACAGTGCTATGGTCTGTTACAGCAGTTAAAAGTGAAGTTATGTAAAGTGCAGCAAGAAGCTAGTAAATCTTTTTCTTTCAACCAGAAAGGAAACATGAAACATGGCATTCCTGGAATTTTTGAGTTGGTAGGCTGTCAAGCACGCAGCTCTTTCATGGGCAACAAAAATATTGGCAACAACCCACCCAAACTGTTGTCCAGTGCTTTTTTGAAACAGTATAATAGTGCAGTTGGAATGTTTATGCTGTTTAGGTTTTAACCAATTGTACACTGACACTCAAGAAACTTGCTATGCATTGAAGAGTATATATTGTATACTCATCCATCCATGTACAGTAGATCATGTAAAATGACTTTGCAAACAGGCATAACAAAGTGGGATTCTAAATGTATTGCAAATACCACGTTTTGTGTACATGTTTTAACTGTTTCAACGTAACATGCACTCCAGATGACATAGTGGAGCGGTATGACAACCTCTCCAAGTCGGTGAGCGACCGGAACGAGAAGCTGCAGATCACCCTGACCCGCTCTATGAGCGTCCAGGATGGCCTGGACGAGATGATGGGATGGATGGAGCGGGTGCAGGGGAGTGTGAAAGAAAGAAGAGAAGTACCTCTGGACTCTGCAGCCATCGGAGAGATCCTTAGCGAAGAGGCAGTACGTATTTGAACTTTAACTGTTACCCTTTTAGTAATAACCCATAGAGGATGGTGTGAGTTTACTAGTGTTGTAGGGGGAGAGGAGAGTGCCCATCACTCATCAAGGGTTTCAAACCAAAACACCAGTGTTTTTGTTACATTGGTTTTAATCACAAGAGGATAAAAGGACTCCAGATTTTTCCAAGATCATGTTTTGCCTATACACCAATCCTGTTAGATCACTTCCTCCTCCTATCTTTTGAAGGCAATTGAGCAGGACATCGCAAGCCGTCAGAGCAGCATCTCAGCCATTGACGCCAAGCTGAAGAAGTTCCTAGAGACGGCCGACCCCTCCGCGGCGGCCCAGCTGCGCTCCAAGATGGACGTGTTGTCCCAACGCTTCACCGACACCTGTGACGCACACAAGCACAAAGTGGCCCAGCTGGAGGAGCTCAAAGAGAAGGTGGAGCTGTTTGAGACGACGGCGGAAAAGGTTCAGCAGTTTGTTCTGAAGCGCTCCCAGGATTTGAATGAGACGGATGGGCCAGGGAAAAGTTTCAACGAACTCACTCAGCTAATGCAGGTAATGTTGCTAAAGATGTGACGGTCTCCTGATTTGTTTAGAAAAACTATGGGACTTTTGGGCCAAGCAGAGGGCCAGGATAGTGTAGTGGTCTGGGTGTTCTACTCCCAAATAAAAGGTTTGAACCCTGGGATGTAAAAAAATATATTCAAATATGTAAATATACTATATAAACGTAAATATAAATAAAATAAAAATTGACGTAATGTTGAAATAATGTCCTCGACCCTGACCTTTTGGCGGGGTCCTGACCCAAACCACTATGCTAAAGATGAGGATGAACTGTAATGTATCTTTTTTGACGTTAAAATATCAGAATTATATTTAGCTGGATCTTCATACTGTGCCTTATGTCTAACCGTTACATCCTGTCACTGTAGGACACTAAAGGTGAGATGGCTGAACATGCCAACAATCTGGAGAAGCTGCAGACCCTGGCTAAAGAGCTATCCAACATAAGCCCTGAGAGTGGCAAAGCCCAGATACAGAACAAGATGAAGAACATGTCCAATGTGTTCAACGCCCTCAAGGACACTGTGAGAGAGAAGTAGGTATCATGTAAAAATAGCAATGCGTTTGGCAAAAGAAATGATTTTGTGGTCAAACGCAGGCTATTGCATCTGAATTTTGTTATTGTCCGTGTCAAAATGCCTATGTAGTGAATGCCTTTGGTACGGAGTGTGGTGTCCCTCTACTGCAAAGACACACACCCTTCACTTTCCCAAACTCCCAAAGTTTCCAATTTCAATTTAAAACAAGTTGAACCAGCTGAAACCAGTTGGTTTTGTTGCTCTTTAATAACTGTGATAGTTTTATATTACATTCCTTTTTTTCATTTTTTTTTTTTACATTTAGTTCCGGCATTATGATTTTCCAGTAATCTTAAAGTGTATTATCTGGCTACTGGGTGAAAAGTTATGAAGAGGTGGGTCCCTGAGTGTGATTTCCGTGCCCACCACAGGGAAGGTGAAGTGTCTTCCTGTCAGGATCAGCTTGGAGAGTTCAGGCTGGCGGCCGGGGTCCTCACAAAGTGGCTGGAAGACACCATCGACAAAGTACCTGAGGTTCAGCCCAGTAGTGGTGTACAACTTCTGGGAAAGGACCTGCAGAATGTCAATGTGCGTCATTGAACATGTCGTAAGATGTATCACATGTTTAGGCTGACTGCACTTCAGGTCAGCACTGTTTTGGAACAGAAGCCACAGATTATATAGACTATATCTGACGTCACAGTACAGGCTTTCCCATTGAGTGAGGTCAGTGTAGAATAGGTCACAGCTCTACCCTCCCTTAACTCCCCAGTGTTCTCTCTGCCAACCCAATGAGTGGTAAGTGTTTTGCAGAAGACATATGTGTAAGATATGTCGGAGTAAAACACTAAATCATAGTTACTCCCAAACGGAGATATACCAGAAAAGATAAAGGGAATTGCAATACAAGTCAATAGTACTGTAATATTTTCACATTAACGTAGTCTATATTTAACCCTGTGGGCTCTCTGTTTTAAGTGGCAAACCTTAAATGTGCACCTCCCATAAAGCCTGAGATTTTAAGTAGCGCCACAGAGGGTGGGGCAGACCAGACCTCTCACATGTTCACGAGTCAGTCTTAGTATACTTTTAATTGTCCTCTATCGTACAATTCAAGTTCACAATTCAGGTTTGAAAAAATATGGTTAGATTTGGTCATTTCTGGATTGTAACAATCATCTCTGGTCTGTCCTTCCACTACAAGTCAGATAGCCAAGATAGAGCATTTTTAAAGTGCTACATCAAATGAAATGGATTGTTCTGTAAAGGGAGGGTATCTTCTGGCCTTTACACTTCCCAATCAAACAACATTGAAGTGTCAGGCATTGCTGTTGTTGCCCATGTCCATACACCATTTGCCCGAGTGACTGATCTTTCCTCAGGGCTTGTTAGAGGAATGGACGTCCAAAGGCCCCTCTGTCCAAGACCTCAACAACAAAGGGTCATCATTATGCACCCTCATCAGTGTTCTCACGTCCCCCGCCAAGAGCAAGCCGCCACACAAGACAGGTATACTCAGACACCTTCATGGCTAACTCTTTGCAGGGCTTCCAGGGAATAGGATGCATTGGGTTTGGAGGCACCTTTGCACAAGGCCTTATCACCAGGGTGCGAACTACAGGGGAGCCAGGGGGAGCTTAGCTCCCCTGAAAACATGATTTGGGAAATTTTGGGGGGTCTCTAAAATATTGAAAATATGCTATTTTTGCCATGCATTTCTTCTCTGCTTTAGTTGGCTGTATTGTATCATACTGTGATGATTGGTTTCGATACCATACCCACGTGGAGGTTTGATGAGGTCATTAACTGATCAGTATGTGCTAACATAAAGCAAGTAGGTTTACATGCTTGCAGCTATGAATGTTTCTTTGCAACACAGTCACAGTCAGAAAAGAGTCACAGTCAGAAAAAAAAATTATAATAAAAAGTGAGCTGCCCCGAAAGTCATGGTATAGTTCGCACACTGCTTATCACTAACCAATAGATGGTACAAAGGTGTGGGGTGGTGTTTCAGCAATGCTAGATGGCCTGCTTTGTGCTTTACATGACATTTGTCTTGTGTGTTTGCATTAGCTCTTACTAATGGTGGAGGTTCGGGAAACCATTCCTTCCTAACCAATAAAGGTAATCATCAGTCAGTGCACTTTGTGTGTATAAAGTGTGTACTTTGACATTATTATTTAAGCACATTCAGTAGTTGTATGTTTACTGTGTCAATATTCCTACACTATATTCTATATTTTTAGAACCAAGAAAGACCTTCAGGGTTGGCAATTGGCTTGAGCATTGGTTCTTGAATTATATAACTGAAATGCACCCAGTTGCTACACTAATATTAGTAGAAATAACACCCCCAGTGCAACTATGTTAAACGTTATTATCGGCTAAGCAGAAGTAACTCAGTGGAAAACTTTTCTGGTTTTCTCAGAGCTCATGGTCATCCAGCAGAACATGTCCTTCATCAACGAGGGCTATGAGAGCCTTGGGGAAATGTTGAAGAGTCGCGCTGTTGAGCTAAGCCGCCTGGTGGAGGAGGTAGGAGAGGCCCAAAAAGAGAGCGACTCCATGATGACATGGCTGAAGGACATGAAAAAGACTGCAGCATCCTGGAGTTCTACTGCCACAGAGAAGGGTTCCATGAAAACACAGCTTGAGCAACAGAAGGTAAAGAAAAAGGATTCGATGGGCCCATGGCACAAGTCCACGGTGCAATTCGATCTAAGGTGTGGCCAATACTTCTTTGATAAGTCCGGGACGTGGCGTGATCGGGCGCAACGTCGGCGCAGTTGTAAAAGGGTTGGATTAGAGTGAATAAATTATCAGGAGTGGTGGGGGCTGTCTTCAATTACGGCCAATCAAATCAGCTCCTCTCATTCCCTTTAACCGCAGCACGCTCTCTTTCTCGAACTGCCAATTTTGTAATCGACGGCGAAAGTCCGGACCGACAGAAAAGCTTCTCCCCGGGAAACTGTCAAAAATGATGTCCCTGTTCAGGAGATGTCCCTGTTCAGTGGATATCTGAATCTGTGTACGTTTTTTGACCAGTATATTTTTGATTGTTTCAGGCATTTGAAGATCAGATGAACCAAAAGCAAGAGCAGTTTCATAAGTTGAGACAGAAGCTCCTCCACTTGATCGAGGATCACCCGAACTCCCCTGAAGTAGAAAAATGGAAACAGATGCTGGCGCAGATAGGTATGAACTTAGGTGCTCCTCTGTAGTTATGTGGCTACTTGGGGAAAAATGTATGTACTCCCTTTAAAGTTACTATTACTTACAAGAAGAACTATATTTTTCCGGCTAGGGACAGCCAATTCTCATGAGTTCTGTTATTATTTTCATTCAAGAATGGATTACACTGCCCAGGCATCTGCTCACAATCACCTGGAGTTAACTGGACCTCAGTCAGCTTCTAAAACGTTATCTGGAGAATGATGGTGGTGATTGTTTGGCTCTCTTTTTCACACTAATCCTAACTGGGGATGGTTTCTCGTCTCCTGTTCAGATGCTGCCTGGGCAGATGTCAGCGGCTCTGTAGAGGACAGGAAACAGCACCTAGAAGAGTCCAACAGGAACCTGGACGTGTTTCAAACAACCGAGCTTCAGCTGCGCCAGTGGCTCTCGGAGAAAGAGCTAATGATGAGTGTCCTCGGACCCCTCTCTATGGACCCCAACATGCTCAAGATGCAGAAGCAACAGGTCCAGGTAATTACAACACAGACTGTATAGATGTAATGTATGTGGCGTCACCTGTTTCTAAAGGCGTTTTAAAAGAAGGAGGCTTTACAAGTGCCTCTATACGGTTAGTATTAGAGATGATTTTGCTGTTACCCCTCTCATGTGAACTCAATTGGCTGTAAAATGCCTTTCTTTAAAACTTAATATTGACCGAAATCTACCCCATGATACTCAATAGGTTTTGAGACCATAACTTCTTATAGTAAGCACTTTCACTTTGGCTTCAACACAGTTTTAGGGTTACTTACCACTTTAGAATGTATATTTGTTTTTAAATTGACGTCAAATGTTCACATATTAACCTGTGTTCCTGCAGATCCTCCAGAATGAATTCCTCAGCCGTAAGCCACAATACGAACAGCTTAATGAGGCTGCATCAGGAATTCTAACCTCTTCGGGCAAGACGGACCCATCTAGCGGGAAGCTGGTGAGGGATCAGTTGACCGCTGTCACCCAGAAATGGCAAGACCTGAAGGGGCAACTGGACCAGCGAGCCAGCCTCATTGACCTGGCTGCAGAGAAGACCGGACAGTTCCAGGATCTGCTGAGAGGCCTGAGTCAGAGCGCCACGCAGCTGGGGACGGAACTGAACAACCAGCAGGGTCACAGCACCCAGCCCGATGCTGTGAAGAAACAGTTGGAGCAGGTCCACACGTTCTCAGCTCAGCTGAGAGAGGAGAAGACGAAACTGGCGAAGGCCGAGGCCCTAAGTGCTGAGCTCATGGCTATGGTCACGGAGGACTATCTCAAGGCTGACCTAGCCAGGCAGCTGGAGGGTGTCAGCAAGCCTTTCAAACAGCTGGAAGAGCAAGCAGGTGTGGTCAATTATCTTTGTTAAAGGGAACACTCCATTATTGCGCTGTAGAGAGAACCCTACATTTCTGCTCCAGCTTACTGTTTCTGTTTATATCATAACCAGTCATAAAAGTGCACATGGCTGTAGGGGGAAGGGTAGAGAACGATTTTGGACACTGTACGGGTAGGAGTAGAGACAAGTGTGAGCCACTCAGCACTTAGATGTGGGAGGGGCATGCGCCCTCTGAATTATGCATCAAAAGTAATGCTGGTTTCCACCGCAAGGGTACAGTAGTGTAAGACAAAAAGTGAGTGTCACTTTAATATCACTTAGTCTAGAAAGAATAACGCATTTTGTTTGTTTGTGTTGAATAATTTTGAGAAATGCTTAATCTGTTGGTGTTAATTAAAATATGTTTCTGACATTTTGTGCCTGTATTTATTTACATTATACAAAATTAAGTATATTTGCTATAATTAAGTACATTTAGCAGTAACCTTTGTGGTTTAATTAGCAATTGTTTGCAGTTTTTTTCTCTGGATATACCAGTTTACCATGTCCATAAAACCCACTCTAAAAGTTTTTCTCTGTCCTCGGTAGCTAAACGGATCCAGCAGCTGAACTCGACCTTCGCCAGCTCTCAGCAGTTCCAGCAGACCTCCAAAGACTTCCATGCATGGCTGGATGAGAAGCTCCAAGAGCAGTCAAAGTCTCAGTCCATCCCTGCCAAAATAACCCCCTTACAACAGTGCTTGACTGCACACAATTCTCACCAGAAGAGCCTTAGCGAACACCAGGAATCTTACAACGCCATCATCGGGGAGGGGGAGACCCTTCTTCTAAACACTGATGGGGCCGAAAAGTTGGCCCTGCAAGGACAGCTCTCCGCCCTGTCCTCCAACTGGGACGAAGTGAAGAAGAACTCGGCAGACCGAGCTGACGAGCTGCAGGTCGCTCTGCAGAGAGCCTTGAAGTACCAGGAACATGCAGAGAAGCTAAAGTCCTGGATCCAGGAGTGTGAAGCTAGTGAGGGCCGTGTCAAGCTCAGCGTTGATCCCATGGTCGTTGAGAGCTCAATCTCCCAGCTGAAAGCCCTCGAGAAGGACGTAGACAAGCATCAAGGGATGGTGGAACAGCTCAACACAGAAGCGGATAGCCTTCTGGAGGTGGCCAACACTGACACTGAAGCTATCGAGGAGGAGAAGGCTGGAATTTGTAAGAGAGTTAACACTGTAATGGAGAGCCTGCAGAACAAGAGGGAGTCACTGGAGAAGATCTCACAGACTGTGAAGGAATTTAACGACACCCAGAAAGAGGCCAAATGTCAACTTGAGGGAGCTAAAAAGCAAGTGGATGCCTGTGAATCACAGGGAGCTCAGGCCTATAGCAACAAGAACCTGACTAACATGAAGACCCAGCACAAGAGCTTAGAAGGAGTGCAAAACCAGGTGGAGCACCTGAAAAGCCTGGCCACAGACCTTATCGTAGACATCCCAGATGCTGATGGAGTCACAGACCTCTTACTGCAAGCTGACAGCCTTGAAAAAGAGTATGACTCCCTTAGTAAAAAGGTAGAGGAGACTTGCTCCACCTTAGAGGGTAAGCTCCAGGGTATTGGCCAGTTCCAGAACAACATCCGTGAGATGTTCGCCCAATTCACAGAACTCGACGATGAGTTGGACAGTATGGCGCCTGTAGGTCGCGACTTATCAACCCTTAAATGGCAACAGGACAGCATTCAGAGCTTTGTGGCTAAACTGCAGGAACTGACGTCCAACACGGCCAACGCTGGTGGAAACTGTAAGAAGATGTTAGAAACTGAAGTGTCGCCGGACCTGTTGGGCCTGAAAAGAGATCTTGATGCCCTCACTAAGCAATGTGGTAAACTGTTGGACAGAGCCAAAGGTAGAGAGGAGAATGTGCAGGAAACTCTTACCAATCTGGAGGACCTGAACACTAAACTCCAGCAGTTCAGAAACAAGCTCAACAGCGCTATGGCCAAGGAGGACTCACAGGGGGCGGTTGGCATGGAGACGGAGATTATCAATCAGCAGCTGGAGGCCTTTAAGGTATGTAAAAAACATCTATTGTGTTTTGGGGGCGGGTTATTTGCCACACCATTAAATATACTACTTTAGTACAGTTGTGACAGAAGGAATTATCCACTATGTGGAGTTAATATAGTTAATCACAGCTAGCACATCAGTTTCTGTTTATTTCAGTCTGTGTTGTAATATGCATCAATGACTAAGCCATTCTCCATAACTCCAAGATTAGAGAACACATTATTCTAATAAATGGACAATAAATGTCAGATTTCACCTTAGATGTTACTCTTTCTGAATAATTGTGGGTTTCATGGCAGTAAAGAGATAGACTTTCTCCCCCTATTCTTTACAAAACTGCCACGTTTGTAGTGACCTGTATGGACTTACCTAATAAAGCCAACCCGTTGGGATTGCTGGTTTAAGGCATCTGTTGCTCTAACAAAGCAGAAGTGTCCCATGTTGAATGGTGGTGGGTGCAGGGACGGTCTGCTGAGCCAGGTGGTAACCTGGAGGTCTATTGCATTCTCACTATATGGACAATACATGCCCCAGTAATATTCACAATTCTCACAAACCTAATTTATTTATAGACACACACAGAACAGCTTCTACCCAGTCTTATTCTTTTGCAATGTATTTTACTGTTTGTCTTAAGATCATATTGATAATGGGATAGCCATTATTGTAGACAGATGTAACATTTGTGAAAGCCTTTAAATTCCAACGGAGTTCATAAACTAGGATTACATTTAGAATTGAAATGGCTGGTTATTGCATGGTTATTCATTCAAAAGTACATTGTATTGAAGTAATATAAACAACACTGTATGGGCAAAATACCATAAATTGTTGTAATTGTTTTTTTTTACTCAAAGGTTAACTGTAGTCCCTTACACACCAATATTCTGTTAAATGATATGGATTAAATTATAACCAGTTATAACCAGGGTTTTGCAGACTATATTCTCTGCAGTTTCTGTGTTCAAAAAAATTTGGGGTAACTGTCAAGGTCTGATTGATTGAAATTGTTGCTGAGCAACATTTATCATGGTGCTTGGTTTTTCTTTTGTTTTTTTTGTTTACCCCCTCTCAGCAGTCTCAGTGGACAGGGTGTACACAGCTTCAGCTGCTAGCAGAAAATCCCCATTGTACTCATTCGTACAAGTACTTCTCAGTGTTTAACATCCAAAGAATGACTGTCAAAAACAACAAAGCAGTATGGGAGCACAAGTTTTGGGCCTGTTTTGATGGAAAATAGATAAGAACTTAATATGATTGTGTTACTATCTGTAGATGAGGTTTGTCTGGTAGGTAACCAGGGCACTATTGGCAGGGATTGGGAAAGAAATAGACAGAGAAAGACGGCACTCATTTGCTCAGGCCTTGTCCTGTGCTCTTACCGTTTTAGGTCAAGGTCTGAAAGAGACGCCTCTCTGTTCTGGCTTATACTCTTGTTTCTCATGTGCGCTGTATAAAGGACTACTGAGGAGGTTCTGTTGTATATATTTGTGTCTTATGATGGGGGAGTTGACAACTACGGTGGCCTCTGAACCTGTGATGTTCCGCAGCGAGCCCACACTAGTCATTCATCAGC
>JAODLI010005592.1:0-28541 GCA_027575585.1 Percopsis omiscomaycus | reverse complement strand
TGATGGTTTTCATGAGACCCCCCTTGAAATGACCAGGACCCCTCATTGCCCCCCCAATCAAAATTTTCTGGAGCCACAGTATATGCCCCACACAGTTACACACAGGAGCACAGAATGAGTGATTAACAGATGAAGTTCGGTGTGTAGCTGGGGTGTGTGGGGATGTGGACGGCTGCAGGCAAGTGGTTAGTACACAAGGCGAGGTAGAGGGGGAGCGCTATCCCTAGGTGCGACTCCGGAGGAGAGACGCATGAAAAAAAACTACAAAAAATTACAGAATTTACCCTCTGGATGACCTTGAAAGACACCACAAACTCCGCTGGCGTGGCTTGAGTCTCTTAGCTGCTTGGATCAACACACACACACACTTGTTTAACTGGTTGGAGTCCAACCAGTTAAACAAGTTAAAGTTACCGTCCTCCTGTCCAACCGTTGGACAGGAGGACGAGGCGTAGGCAAAAATGGTCTCGGTTTTGTTGACGGCGGCCTGGCAGTTCCAGAGTCCTCCAGCCACGACTAAGGCGGCAGCAGAATATCGGGGTGGGTACAGCAGGTTTGATGGATTTCTATGTCGGGACTTAGACTGTGCTCTGCCAGCACGTTAGTACAGGAATGAAGAACCTACACATAATGGCAAATGAGAAAGAAGAGTTACAAATATTAGCGGGATACTTAGCCAGGCAGGTTCTGTTGATGCTTTCCTCGGATGACTCCCGCAGGAAGACTCCCTTTGTCTTTGTGCCCCCACTGTCCTCATGCACACACTGGCGCCTACAGCTGGTGCTATAAAGTTAGCATCTAGCTAACTGCCTTCCTTCGAATCAAGCTAATTTCAAAGCTAAGCCAATTGAAGCTGGATTTCAAAGGCTGGCTAATGGCTTCACTTCAGACACCACAACTACAGAGCAAGCCAATTTAACAAGCAAATTAACCTAGATAACAGTGCTATCAACTTATTCTATACAGAATATTAGAGGCTACTTACAGGCTTAGAGGACAAACAGCTCAACTGGCAGACAGAGTGTAATCTGTATAGTTGAGCTAATGGGCCGTAACCGTGGTAACATCCAGGCGACATGCACAGCACAATGTCTCCGTCTGATAATTATTGTGGTGATTGTAAGCGTATAAGGCCTTTCTTTAGACAGAAAATACACATCTCCCTGTACAGATAGTCACACTACAGTAAACAGTAGGTATACACTACATATCATCAGTGCACAGCAATAGATTAAAGTGTATGGGGTGACCCAGTGTGTAGGCCGTACGCATAATGCCTCTAGCTGTAAAGTGGGGGGGAGGGAATGGTTCTGACAGTGATGAATGTCTGTCCAAGACAGTGAGCTCAGTGTGGCCTAACACTTGTTTATCCTTGTCATGTTGCCAAATTACCTGGTCCCCAGTCTCACAGAGCCAACCTTTACTTGGTAAACTCTGGGACATAGTGTTGGCTAACTGCGTAAAGACCATAGACCCACCTACCTACAGGAAGCAGTATATTGATTGACATGCATGTTGGTTTCTGCGTCACACAATGCGCCTGGAAAAGTACTAGATAAAAATAAAATTGTCATCAATACATGTGCTCATTGTGGTCAGGCAGACATATACAGTAGCTAAAGCTAGCGAGCCATTCGCACAATGGCAGAGAAAGTGCAGCTTATGTCTACAACAGTTTGCACTCGCAAAAGAAAGACAGAATTAGAGAAAGCTACGACCAAAAACAGGTTGGATAATGCGAAAAGTCAAACCCGTGTGAACATCGGCGTGGTTTTTCACGATGCAATAAGTGGGGGAACTGAAGAGCCTGAGAAGTGACGCCATGGTGGCCGTATTTCTGTTGGAAAGGTAACTTTTTTTTGTTTTTGTTTTCAGGGAATTTATTTTCCTGAACTATGTAGTCATACGTTGGCTAGCTACTTATTAGCCCAACGCTAACGTTAGCTACTGTAAGTGACATGGTTCCGGCTCTGTGACTACCACCGGTGCCGGCGGAACAACAATGATCGCCCATTCTGCCTCTGTACCTTTTACACAGAACGGCGAGGCGGAATGAATACGCAATATTCCCGCCTTGAAAACAAAAAAGGACAGTGTTTACACGTAATGTTACCTTAATTTGACTGGCCTAGACTACAATCACCACATCCACAGACCAGCCAAGAGAAAATAGGCTTAAACAGCAATCTATGTTGCATTATAAGTACAGTTATGCATTTTATTCAATAAACGTATAGGTGCTGAGTCAAGGCAGATCCAATAGTTGAAGAGAAATACAGTTAAATTGTTTTGTTTTTAAAATGAGAACAAAGTGCATTGTGCTGATTTAGTGTGTTGATGGCATTTTATGTGGAAATGCAAACTACTGTGCAATGTAAGGTAATATGAACATGAAGGTTAAACTCCTTTCTCTTATGCCAGGTACGCAAGGTGTACAACCTTACGTCCAGGATGTGGAGGTTGAACACACTGAAGGTGGAGAAGGACTACAGTTACATCGCAGACCACCAGAGCGCTATCCTGCAGATAAGATAGTTTGCTACTGAAGGGACAGCACCAATATGCCACATGCACAGCCTGACCTGTGTTTATAATCAACAGCCAGTAAACCTCTGGACACGCTGTTTCTTCCTTTGTGTATATATGTTGTTTATATTTTATATAGTGTTGTGTTACTCATGAACGTTTCTTCTTTTTCAACTAATCTTATATTTGAACTGGAGTAATGAGTTGTCTCAGTGAGTGATTCGTTCATTTTCACGCATGCGTGAATGGTCTTGGACGCATTCGTTCACTCGTCACATGGCAGCTGCATAGGCTCAGTCAGTACAGGAAACAGAAATGATTAGTTCAAGACTCATTACTATGGGTCTTCGGGTTTGTATCTTTCGCTCATTTTTCACGTGACAGTTGCAGCCTATAGGCTCAGCAACAGGACAGAGGGCTATGCACAGGAAACAGAAATGATTAGTTCACGACTCATAACTAGTCTTCGGGTTTGTGTCTTTCGGTCATTTGTCACGTGACAGTTGTATAGGCTGAGATGTAGCCGTACGCTCTTTTATTACATCGAGGGCTACAGCGCCGCACTTAACCTATAGTTAAAATGAACGAAATGACAAAAGATTAGTTAATTTTACTGACCGAGATTAGAGTCAGTAAAAATATTTGAAATTCCCACCACTAATTTTATATAGGTTATAATAGGCTATTAGGTTATATGTTTTATAGTGTTCCAAAAAATACAATAAACACGTGTCAAACCACATTTGGTGGTCATTATTTGTGCAGCATGTCAAGAGATAAATGTAAAGGCTTGCTTGTTTATGCTGTAAGTGTAAGGAAAAGGCATTTATCATTTTCAAGATTTAATTAGTTAGTTAGAAAAGGAGCACCCAGTGAAGAAGCATCTTCTGATGTAAGTGGAGAATATCAAAGACCAGGCTTGGGTCAGGTGTCAAGCTGGTACCAGCAGTTGTGACTGTTCCAAGCTCAGTCCTCGAACTCTGGCCTCTAAAGCAATAGATCAAACATTTACATTTACATTTACAGCATTTAGCAGATGCTTTTATCCAAAGCAACTTACAATTAGTACATTTATCGATAGTTGAACTAGTTAACCACCAGTTTTTGCAAGCAGATAACATTCTCTTAGAATAAAGACAGCATCATGTAACAAGGTTACTTCACTTATGCATTTGCGCAACATTACTCAAAGATTCGTCATTTACTCCTCAAACAATAATCAATAACTACAATAATCAAAGTTATCATACACACTTCAAGCTATTCATTCTTCAAACAGTAAATAATTGCCAACTGTAAAGTGCTTAGTAATCTAAGAGCTGATCTAGCAGAGTGGAAATTATTTTTATTTTTTTGATGACATGATCAGATATTTTTATTGAACAGGGAATATTGTCCTTAAAGAGGACTTGTGTGTCCAAGGTGCATGCCAGGTCAACATACTGTACATACAAAGAAGCCACTGACCATCATAACCACAGATGAACGCAAAGAGTTGTAGTTACGGGTGGTGTTGATGCTCTGCTCTCATTGTGGAAGCTCTAACATGCAAAACAACATGTTATAATATGTATGAGTAATACAAAATACACATTCATCAATGTGTCACTGATGGTAACAATCGCCAGTCAGGTAGGGTACTAGAGCTGTTCATTATCGATCATATGAGCTGAAGTAGCATCGTTTGGGTTATTTTGCTCTGCCAGAAATGAAACATTGTAGCTGTTGCTAGCTAGTACTGCATCAAACTTGATTTTCACTTAAATTTCCCGATACATGCTAGCTTGAAAGCCGTGAGTACTAACAATAGCCATGTCCGTTGTTTACGTTAATGTGTTTTACGTGTTTTCTTACATGTGAATGAGCCATGAGGTAGTTGGATGTGCTTAGTTGGTGTGCTCTCTCGTAGATTTGTCCTCCCATCAGTGCAGTTGTCAGGCAGTGCGCGTTCTGTGTTTTGGAGGAGTGGCTTTGTGGGGAGGAAGGAATTGGCTAGGATTTCTTCATTTGTTCCTCCAAGAAACAAGTGACCCTGCCTTTAATTGGTGATGTCTGTTTGTGTGCAGCTGGTTGAGTTGATGTAGTGTAGTTCTGGGTAATATATTATAGATGGCCACATTCAGTCATTTGGAACTTCACCATAGCACAATCCAATATATGGCTACATTTAAATATCACATTGCCTCCATCCATAAAAACAAATGATTTAATCTCTCTGAAAATATAAAGGATCCCATTCGTTTCGGTGTTTTATTTCATTCTGCCCAGGAGCTAAACCCAGCAGTGTTACCATTGTGACATAATTTACACACAGGTTGGTTTAGCTGACTCCCTGTTTCAAAAGAACATGCAGTGGGTGACTGTGCAGGGGCTGAGTACATGGCAAAACACATAGATGGTAGTTCATATGTGTGGCTTCTTGCCCACACTGTGAGCACAACCTGCTAATCCTCTGCTAACTTAGACCATTGTTTGGACGAACTTCTTCTGTCCATATGAAAATGAATCACCTTAAATACAGACTTAACACTCCTCCTGTGCTTTAGTAGAGACGTCTGAATGTTAAACCTCTGTGTATTGACCTTTAGCTAAATGGCAAACTGATCAGACTTACTTCAGAGAAGACTGAATGCCCTAGCAACAGTGTGAGGCATTTTCAAGTCCTCTGAAGCACCAGTTTGTTTCAAACCAGTCATGAGTTAAATAGATCTTCATGCATGAGTCAGTGCTAGCCAGGGGCTAACACTGACTAACAGTGAACATATGTGAGAAAAGCTTGCCTAACGTCAGTGTTGTTTATACCACCACACTTCATAACATTGTCTAATGGTGCTTGACACTGTTTAAAGAACCAAATATTGATACTTACTGCGAATATAAAAATTTAAATGTAGTTATCTTACAGTAAGATTATTCATTAAAACTGAACGTCTTGGAAGAAACTTGTACTTCCACACTCTAAATTTAGAGACTTGGCACCATCTAGTGGTGGTTCACCATCACTGTGTTGTATAATTGAATTTGGACTAATGACTGAACTGTGTTGTGGTTTATTTATGCAGGTTTCTGATTGTGCTGGGATGTCTGATACTGGCCATACTGACCACTTTCAAAGAACACGAGAAGGTGTCAGCACACTGGCTGGTCATACTGGTGAGGGACTGAAATGTATTCATTATTTAGCTTTGTGCTCTTTCCTGAAAGGGCTTTTTTTTTATTACCCACGAGGGTAATAAATGAATGGTGTTTCATTCTTCAGGAAACCTTCACCATCCTCCTCTTCGGGGCAGAGTTCGCTCTGAGGGTCTGGGCAGCGGGTTGCTGCTGTCGCTACAAAGGCTGGAGAGGGAGGCTAAAATTCGCTCGCAAACCCCTCTGTATTTTAGGTAAGAAATGCCTGATGCACAGTCCAGAATATTATTGAATATATAAGGTTGATCATGCAACATTTATTTATGTACTATCTTAGTTTTAAGACATCAGCTTTAAGACATTTGCTGCTCTATAAATGCATGATAAAGAGGGGATCAATAAATCACATTATTATTATTATTATTGTTGTTACTGTGATAAGCATGTGGCACAGAACCTCATGTTCTGTGGCAGGTTCTGTGGATGAAAGCTTCCCCCAGTTTGACCCAGTTTGACCCAGTTTGACCCTGACAGGTGTTATGTTACCTCCAGATCTCATTATGTGCACATTAGCATGCCATCAGCCCCTCTTAATGCATTAATACCGACCTGACAAGACTCAATAAGATATCCTCAAAAGATAAACTGGACTTGACTGTAAAGCGATCTTACCTGTCCAGTAATGCTGTACTATTACCATTAGACATCTTCGTGCTGATCGCCTCAGTGCCGGTGGTGGTAGTCCGTAACCAAGGCAACGTGCTGGCCACGTCGCTGCGCAGCCTCCGCTTCCTGCAGATCCTGCGGATGCTGCGCATGGACAGACGTGGAGGAACGTGGAAGCTGCTGGGGTCTGCCATCTACGCCCACAGCAAGGTCTGAGACAGGCTATCTCATGAAGGCTACAGTAAGACAAGTGCTCTGTTCAAAACCAAACAGGGTATGGACAGTAAGCGGGTCCAAATGGGGAGAACTATTACTCTTTTTTTAGTTCTGCCCATCCTCTTTCACAGAAAGTCCCAGCTAAACACAGAGCTGTACTTTCATGAACGAGCTGCAGGCTTAATCCCTACTCTAATACCATTTTAATGATAAACAGCAGCCACAGAGGCAATGGATTTAGCAGATATTTTGATAATTTAACGCGTGACAACAGGCTGCTCCCTCATACAGTTGTCTTCTAATAAGAGCTCCCTCCAAGAGAGCATGCATTGGTTCCTATTAGAGCTCTATTGATCTGCTTGATAGTCCCCACAGGACACATGTGTGTGACGGGAGTGTCTTACACGTAGTCAAATGGCTTTACTACGTGTAAAGACATCTATATCTGTGTGCGTGTGTGTGTGTGCAGGAGCTGATCACAGCCTGGTACATCGGCTTCCTGTCTCTGATCCTGGCTTCCTTTCTGGTCTACCTGGTGGAGAAGGATGATGTCTCCATGGAGGTGGCCGACCCAGACAACCCCATGGGCCAGCCCAAACCTCAGGACTTCGACACTTACGCTGATGCACTGTGGTGGGGGCTGGTACGTTCAGAGCCCTCCCTTCACTCAGGGAACAACCCGGGGGTCTGAAATGTTGTCGGGGGGGGGTTAAAGGTATACTAAGTAAGATTGACACCCATGAATGCACAGGATCTTAATCCAAACAAAAACCCCTCCCCTCTTCTGATTGGACCGAGGTTTTGTTTTTCCGAGTATGGCTTTGCTAGGCTTAGCATGCTTCGTAGAAGAGCTGAAAGACATTGCCAGTAAAACTGATCTACTATTGTTCTAATCGACACAACCCATTGGTCCCTGTCTGTCCTGTCTGTAGATCACACTGACCACCATCGGTTACGGGGACAAGACCCCCAAGACGTGGGCCGGGAGACTGTTAGCCGGCACGTTCGCCCTTATTGGAGTGTCCTTCTTCGCTTTGCCTGCTGTGGGTTCACGCTACTGTCTTCAGTGTTTTGCTGTATGATCATAGATAGTTCACAAGTTTAATTCCTTTCTTCCATTACATTCATAAATGTGCTATGAATTAACCATATGATGTATTAATAACCATGTCTTTATTGTTAAGGATAAGTTCCAATAAGGAACACAGAGGAAACAATTCCTTCACTTAAAAATATATTTTATCCACACATTATTTGTTAAGACATCTTTACGGATCCATGCAGTCTTTAAAGAGCAAGGCTTTGGTGTGGTTCTGCAGGGAATCCTGGGTTCTGGTCTGGCTTTGAAGGTCCAGGAACAGCACAGACAGAAACACTTTGAGAAACGAAGACACCCAGCCGCCGGGCTCATACAGGTGATGCCATACACTGTCCAGACCTTTAGCAAACTTTTAGCATTAAGCGCTTTATTCGTCCCTCGTCAATTTAGAACTTTCTTTTAGGGATGTCCCGATCAACTTTTTTGGTATCCCGATTCATTCAATATTTATAGCTGCCAATTCCAATCCGATGTATAAATAAATATATTTTGGTATATTATTTGATTATCTGAATTTTTACTTTGAAGTAAAAACTCTAGCCATGCTACTTCCTGTTTAGAGTGTGAGTAGCAGTAATGTGTCCAGACGGTCAAGAGGGATATGCGTGATGGTTTATTATAGTATGATTTCATCGTGCTCATTTGCTACGAGTATCATTAATGGTTTTTGGACCGTTCAATGGTTCTGGTATAGCCGTGTCTGATATGTAGTTTTGGGACTCGGGAGGGTAGGATATAGTGGCTTCATAAGCAGACCAAAGCCTACGTTCTTTACCACCGAAATTGGCTGGTCATCCAAAGAGATAAATTAAATTATTAAATTATTTTCTCTGCCTTATCGCTGTCTCGACTCAAAGTTTCTCTATTCTTTTCAAGGCACTCGCCAGTGAAAGCTGCTTCGGTGCTTCCTTCGTCTGAGTAATCTTCACATTGTAGGTAGCTGTTGGGCTGCTTTGAGTATCAATTAAAAAAAATTCCACACGGCTGACATCTCGATATTTTGTAGTTTCCAGCTATGCTACTCAGGCCTACTGTAGCGTGTGACGGAATGTTACAATCTGCGCAACTGACATAAATTGGACAAACACAGAAATAGATCGGGTTCTGTATTAGCCCATGGTTGCCGATTCCGATCAGTAAAAAAAAGCCTTGATAGGCTCCGATCATGGTCGTAGGAAGCATATGGAAAGTGGGGGGGTCCATCTTGGAGGGGAGGAGGTTAAGCTACGATTCTTGTGATTTGATTGATGCAAACTATTTCAAGATACAATCACAACAGCAAGTACAATCGATGGCTCTGTCAGACCACCAACCAATTACAAAATATACACATTAGCGTGGTAGCATCTCAATGTCGCAGAGTAAGGTTTACTTAAACAGAACTGTACTACTTGCTGGCCACCTTTACATATTCAACTCACCTAATAATACAGTATAATAATAATATTCCAATAAAAACGGTTTTGTTACATTAGCAAAGGTTCAGACGATACAAAAAAATGTATTCAAATACATTATTACATAAATAAATACATTGGTACGTCCGTACCAAAACTGTTCCATTTCAGTCCAGGAAATAAACAATCGGCACGTTCATTCATTTATCAGGGCAGACTTTATTCATTTAAAGCTGGCGCCTCGGCAGTGTCCGATGTTCATTCAACCAAGTAAAAGTAAACACACATCTTGCTTTTTTTTACCGACGTCTCGGTAAAAAATGGATTAATTTCACACTGCCGTGGTCTGTTTCGAATTTGTGCAGAGCAGGTAATGCAAAATTAGATAAATTAAATGCCAGATTTTGAAATGTGGGGGGGACGTGTCCCAATGTATAATGGCTCTTATGCCCATGGCTCTGATACTGATGTTTGATATTGGATCGGGACATCCTTATTATCTGTTTACTGTTTTTAGTTAAGGTGTTAGATTCTTTATCAATCATATTTATTCTATGTTATTTATGTTGTCTGTATTCTACATTATTTTATCTGTCTTACAGTCTGCCTGGCGTTACTATGCGACCAATCCAATCAGAGAAGATCTTATTGCCACTTGGAGATTCTATGAAACTGTCATCTCACTTCCCTGCTTCAGGTTAGTTCATTGTAGCCTAACCCATTACCCAGTGCTCTGCAGATCCCTAGTGGCCTTCTGAGGTACTACAAGGTACTTCATGAGATTTATTTTGGGGAAATCATAATTATAATTATATAATTTATTTTTTATTCAATGTGGTTGAATTAAATCTATTAAATGAACCATGTCATGTTCTGTAAATGAACCATGTCAAAATAAGAGGCCCTGAAGCCCGCTCAAATTATGTATTGATGGTTTCCGCGTTTGGATCTAGTGATACCTGCTGTTATCACTCTGTTGTTACTGTTGTGCAGAGACCGATTCCCATGCCATTCAATCCTTTCCCTGTATGCACTGCTTAATTGATCTTTCCCTTATTATTTTTCAAGCTGGTGTTAGTAGCATAATCAATTTTTATTAATTTTGTATGATTTCTTCTTTTTTTTTTAGTTTGTATGTTTTTCATGAATGTGAAATGGAGTCACTGCTTCCCATGGAAATGTGGCTATGAGGACCCAAAACAGCCTTCTAACAGTAAGGTGTAACATGAGCCATTTGTGGATTGGACACAATGTCTCCACCACTGCATCATCTTAGTGTTTGAAGGCTTTTGGTTTAACTCTGTTGTTACAGTAATGTTATGTTTACGCTCAGCTTTATTGCTAATGTGCCATATAAAATGATACTTGATCAGTTACTTGATTAGTTCATGATGGCCTTATGATGTATTGTACTGTATTTTTTGTCTGTAAGATAGCAGACATTCTATCTAGCACCTTATTTGCTGGATTTGTCTTTTGTTTTTAACTTCTCCAATCTGGATTCTAATTAACTGTGTCTTTTTTACTTATCTGCATTTCAAGGAAGGATAATTTGGAGGGCATGGCAAGGTAGGTCTCTTTTCTTTTATGACCAGTAGGGATACATCACAGTCACAGATTTCTGGTAGCATTTTAATTTAATCTCAAGATCAAGATCAGAAGACTAATGTGGTTTTTAAATCGTTTCCTCCAATAATTCACAGCTCAAATAAATCTCTTGGCAAAGTGACGACACGTTTTGTGATAGAAAACTCCCATGTGATCTGCTTTTTGACAGTTTTTCACACCCTTTTATAACATTAGGGAGGAGAGGTTTTTTAGAATCCTGTTAGTGAGACCATTAGTGGTTTCAATTATGAAAGACTTTCTATCAACTATAGAGTTGGTAATTAGTAGATATGGGGTCTCCGGGTTCCGTAAATCTCCTCTTTTGCTAAAATTAGACGATTGATTTGCGATAATAATTCAACGTATTATCAAATGCTGCATCGGTGATGACACTGATCATGTCTATTGGGATTAATTCACAGCACATTACTGGGTTTGGATCAGAGAGGTGATCCCAGTCTGATAAAATGACTGTAAATCTGTCATACATTTTAGACGTCTTCTTCCAGGCTGACAGTTCAGGGTTAGGTGTCTTGTCCAAGGGCACAAAGGACATTGCCAAAGAACCAGGGGTTGTTTTTATCGGCTTATTATCTTCAAGTCCATTGCAGTGTCACTAGGTACGCATACGCACATGCTTACACACACACATGCACACACTTTTGAAAAAAAACATTGGAAATATGTTAAGAAGAAACTCTTTTTGATTTAGTGTGTTTTAAATTAACTCTGGCGGTGATTAAACTAAACCCCAGGAATTCAGGTTTATTCAATTTTGGTACATATTTTAGTAGCTCAGGATAGCATTTGCTAAATTCTTAAAATATAAAGTCTTCTTTCAACTCCATATTATATTTGACAAACTCCCAGACAGAGTAAAGCCACACAGTGTGTGATGTATATATGGATAAGACCCCTCATAAGGCCAACACATCGCTTCCATCTCACCCCCCGTGTGGAACTGTGAGCAATTTGGCCCCAAACAGCAGCGCTGTGGGGGTGATAGGAGCTCATTTACAAGGCCGGGCCGTGCACACGTTCTGCTCCAGAGCCCTCAGCTCGCTGCTAATCCATGTTAGACACACTGGCTCATATTACCGCTCTAAATGCTACCTGGAACCTGTCTGAAAAATACTGGAGAGGGGGGCACAGGGATGGGGGTGGGGTGGAATAAAGAAAGCGTATGTAAGCCTAGAGTAAGTTAAACACAGAGAGAGAAGGAAGGCTAGGTAGGAAAGACAGACAGGTGAAAAAAAGACAGACAGACAAACAGACAGCGAGCTAGACAAAAAACACAGGTAAATAAAGGACAAAACAAAAGTGACTAAAGCGAGAAAGCAGAAAGGAGAGAGGGAGACAGATGGAGAGTGAAGGAACAGAGAAAAGAGAGACGAGAGAGAGATATTTTAAGTGCTCTCGTACGATCAGACGCTGGGAAATTAGGAGTTTGACATTATCGCGCTGGCCTCAGATCAGCCGGTGGAGGTGCGCCAGCCGTCCCTGATAGACCAGAACTACCAGAGAACTGCTGTAGTACCAGCAGAGATAACACTATCTCCACAACGCTACACGCTACCTCTAGTGTTACTAGCCGGCCTATTCAGCACAGTAGTAGGAGAAAATCACATCATAACCCAATGGATTGTGTATGTGTGTGTGTCTTTGGAAGGCACGCCTGTGGGAGTTGAGGACTTCTCTCTTCTGAGAGCCACGGGATAATCATGTCTAATTTTCTATTCTTTATTCCGTCTGAGGCGCGTTTAGAAAAAGCATCTCTCTTCCCTTAAACCGTCCCCATTCTCCATCCTCTCAGCGCCGTAATCGGCTGGCCCTTTTCTACCCGGGGGCCGCACAGAGGAGGATATTGTCTGCCCGCGGTGGGAGCAAAGTCTGGGAGAACCCTCCACGTTTCAGAGGCCGGGTCGGGGCTGTTCCCAGCTCCAGTTACTCTCCCTCCTCCAAGGCCCACAGGAGTCTTATTCTGCCCTCCTTTGTTCTGCCAAATATTGCTGGCCTCTGCACATTAAAGCAGGCCCATCCCAGAGTTTGATGGCTTTTTAATTCGACTTGAACTAAATATTTGGTATCATCATGTCGGCCTTCAAAATCGGACACAAGGCAAAAACAAAGCTTGACAAGTGACAAGCTTCAGTTTATAAAAATTTGTATAAAAAAGTTTCAAGCACCAATAATCAGAATTGATGCTATAAAGCATATAAACATTTTTCGAGAAATAGTCAGTACATTTGAGTAAATTTCTAACGCATTTATATCCAATTAGAATTCAGCTTGAATGAGCTCTGGAACATTCTAGGACTGCATACAGCCAACCTGAACTGATCTCTGTGACTTGTGTCCTATCTTCTGCCTTCTATAGCCAAAAGTTGAGTTTACTAGAGCGCGTGCGCCTGCCCAACGCGTGGCCATCGGCTGGCGTGAGTAAGAAGCCCACAGCAGGAAACACAGAGTCGATCGAGGAAAGCCCGTCAAAGGAGCCCAAACCAGCTGGCTTCAGCAACCGAGAACGTTTCCGCACGGCTTTCCGCATGAAGGCCTACACCCTCCGCCAGAGCTCTGAAGGTAAGAACAACATTAAAACAACTGAAAAAATAAATGGTCATCTAAATTTGCAGTTTTTTGTCTTCAAAAATAGGTTGTCTTATTACACTAAGATTGAGGCTGCCATATACTGTAAAACAGACCTAATGAATTATAAAAATGTATTGTTTTGTCCTGACAGATGCGGGAGTGCTGCCTGACCCGGCCCTGGAGGAGAGGGGATTTCCTCCTGATATTCTTCTAGAAGAGATGATTCCCACGCTGAAGCTGGTGATCCGAGCTGTCAGGTCCGTGTCTCTGAGACTACGATCAGCATTAATGTTCACCACTGGAGCTTATGAACTGCCAAATACAAGGCAGCAAGCTGTCCCAAACAGATTGCTGACAGTATGTAAGAAAACCTATACAACACAGTCCTCTGATGTAAAGCATAAGTCTCAACCTGCGTGAGGCAGGGCAGATGAGTGATTAACACTGTGAGAGTGTTGCTTCCTTCCACACCATTATCTGAGGACAGAATGGAGCCCTTAGTGAGTGGAGAGTTCGGTTTCAGAGAGCCAGTCTGAACCACCACCCACTGACTGGCAAGTGATGAGGTGACCAGGCTGACCATAAAGTGGATCTCTGTGTTAAAAGAGACAAAGGCTGTAGCCTATTGGGCCACAGGGCGGTGTAGACCAGACTATCCTATGTCCATACAGAAAGACACTGTCACCACTACGTGCCAGTGTGCCTGAGAGCAAGGCCGCGGAAGACCGGGCAATAAGAGGAGCTCAGGTGCTACTTCTGTATCTGTAACTGCCCTTGTGGTTGAAGTTGGCATTACACAAACATTGCTGCTTTGGTTTGAAATATTTGAACTATCTAAGCGCACAGTCTAAAGTGCATGGTGCGCATTTAGGGCGTGTCCAAATCCACCAAAAATCCACCAATCAGAGTGTCATCTCCCATTCCCTTTAAGAGCCAGGTGCGCTTGCACCTGGGCGGATTGTGATTAAAATGGTGCATTTGCCAAGTTGTTAGAAAGAACGGTACGTTGCTCATTTGCAAAGTGAAAGCGCGCAAGCAGACAAACAGCAGGATTCCAGCAGGATAAAATGTGCACAATAATGTGCACAATAATAATCTTTCACATGACCACTCCTCATTTTAAGACCAACACGCCCACGGACGCTCAGATGGGCGCAAGTACATGGGCGCTGGACGGGAGATGGACAACTGCGTCGGTCTGAAACTAGCAAAGACACCTGCACTGCGCTTGGCACCTCCTTGCGCGGGGTGTAAGATAGGGCCCAGAGAGTGCATGCCCCTTCTATACCTGAGTGCTGAATGGCTCCTCTCTATTCTCGACAAAGCTTACACCCTCCCCTCCTATACCTATGAAAAATTTCTGTACAATTGTGAATCAAACAAACAGTGAGCGGGGGCAACCGAGGAGCGTACCTTTAAATAGGAAAAACCCCATATGTCTGAACAGGAGGGTTTCTTACTCACTTACTGACACAGATTTTTGAGTATTTTTCAGTACTTAAGTCTAGACTATATTTACCTGTTGAAATGTTGTCATTTTGCACCTTCTGTCTTGCAGAATCATGACGTTTCTGTTGAACAAGAAGCGCTTTAAGGAGACTCTGAGGCCTTACGATGTGAAGGACGTGATTGAGCAGTATTCTGCTGGTCACCTGGACATGCTCTGTAGGATCAAGTACCTGCAGACCAGGTGGGCACATATGTCACCTAGCAACCGCTTGTGCTCAGCTATAGCAGCCTTCATTAAGAAGACTGAAGAGTACTGTGGTAATTTCAAGAAAGTCACGCAAAGTGTTCTTCTGTTTCAGAATAGACATGATTCTGGCTCCTGGCCCTCCGCTCACCCCCAAACACAAGAAAACACAGAAAACGCCATTTCTGTACCCACCCAGTCAGTCACCCAGGTACTGCCAGTCTGACCAGCCACACTAAACACTGAAATAACACACTAAATTCATATTATTAATCGTACTGTACATGATATACACTAGGGTCATTCAATTTATTGAAAATAAGAACAATTGCTATTCATGCTATTTTTGTTAAAGGTACACTCCAGCGCTAAACCAGCGTTAGAAAAACGTTTTAGTTTGAAACTGAGTGGCTCCTCTTTACTCCTTCCTCTACATCTATGCTAGGCTCACAATGTTCACCACCCCTCCACCTAGAACATTTCAAACATAAACAATCATCTGGGGATGAAATGTGGAGATCTTGGGGCGCTATAACACAGTCTTCTAAACACCTTCTAAAAAATCGTCTGTGTGTGTGTTGCAGACATGAGTCTTACCTAACCAAAGCCTCCATGCCAGACTCAGAAGACCAAAGCATGATGGGTAGATTTGTCCGTGTGGAGAGGCAGGTAAGATAAACATGACAGACAGGTACTGTATTTCATAGCCCTGTGTTATGCTCTATTATGCCACATATGCTGCTAATGCGGAATAAAAGTTATAATGTTGCCAGGGGAACGATGACATTTGATGTAATTTAGGTAATATAATATACTCCTAATATAATGTAATCTAAAATATTCTAATCTGATTTATATGATTATATATATGATTATATGATTATATGATTATACTTTAACATAATGATCTTAAATATAGATCTAATCTAATGTAAATAATCTAATGTAACTTGATATGATCTCACCTGATCTTAAATCTAATCTAATCTGATTTAATAAAGATAATATAATTGGACCTTATCTGATCCTAATCTAATGTAGGTGGAGGACATGGAGAAGAAGCTGGACTTCCTGGTTGACATGCACATTCAGCACACAGAGCACCTCCAGGTGGACTCTGCAGGCTCCGCCCACATGACCATAGAGCCTTGTGACCCGGCGGGTGGGGCCCAGCTACGTCGCTCCTTCTTCAGCTACACCGAGCCACTGCCTCCCTCGCACCTGTCCTTCCAGGCGCCTGCCAGCAAGCCCCGCCCCCTTTATGGCCCGGGAGCCAGAGGTGGAGGAGGGGGCAGGGGGGAGGGCACGGGGCTCGAGGGGGCAGGGTTGCCGGGCGGAGGTGACCTACCTCTGGATCAACCCCACCCCCAGTGTGGCCCCCCGGGCCCCGTCCCCACCTACACAGAGCGGCCCACCATGCTGCCTATCAGCTGCCTGCAGGGCTACAGCCACGCGGCCGCAGAGGGCGGGGCGTGTGAGGAGTACCTGGCCGCAGGGCTGGGCAGGACCACAGGGGGAGCCGACACACCCCTCTCCATGCTCTCAGTCAACCACGAGGAGCTGGAGCGCTCGCCAAGTGGCTTCAGCATCTCCGGGGAGCGTGAGGGGGCAGAGGGAGGCGGGGCTGATGGTGGGTCGACTGGGGGGTCCGGCTGGACAAAGGACCGACCCAGGCCAAGTTACCTGGCTGAGGGGGAGACAGACACAGACACGGACCCCTTCACGCCCAGCGGGGGGCCTCTGCCCCTCTCGTCCACGGGGGAGGGGTTTGGAGAAGCTGTGTGGAACTCACCCCCCTGATTGGCAAACACCTCCCCATAGTCTTCATTCATTTGGGTCCTTAAACCCAGCTCACGCCTCTGGACTGGACGGGCAAACTGACCATGCTTACATGCACACTCAAATTCATCATGTAAATAACCCAAATGTCATTATTCCACATATTGAAAAAATGCAAATTGACAGAATTCACATTTTTATGTTATCTTATTGAATGTTATCTTAACATTCATATTCTGTATTTACAATTCAGTTGACTGAAAATTCTGAATTCAGAATATTGCTTTTACAAACAATAGTGTGCAAGTTACACATGCACATTTAAGGTCCATTCATTGTTTTGGATCATGGATGTATTCTGAATGGTGGAGTGTGCATGTAGATGTCATCAGTGTGACCAAGCTGCAAGGCTTCGAATGAGGTCGTGTTACATTACAAACCGTCCACTGGTGCCCAGAGACCAAGCCATGGCATCCAGACTGACCCCCCCCCCCACCCCACCCCCACCCCCACCTCACACACACACACACACACACACAAGGGAAAAAAGGGAAACCATAACACGTTTGTATAGTAAGACTCTGTACAGTGCACTCTTTAGCTGATGTATACAGTACAACATGAATATACATATATACACCCAAAAGCTTTATCGCTGCAAAGCAAATCGCACTGCATGTGACGCATGCGTTATTTTAGTGTAGACGATATTCAGGAAACAGAAAAGAGATTGACTGGATACATATTATTGCTATGCCATTTTGTAACACTTATTTTTTTATAAAAAATCATTCATTGTTTTTTTCTGCATGGTTTGCATGGTAATGCACCATTCTGAGATGTGGTTGGTTGGAGATCGATTATTGAACGAAAAGTCTCCTGTCTCTTTGTTTTGTAGTGTATGTGTGTGTTTGTGGGAGAAAGACATACACTATGTGTGTACTAAAATAACAGAGAGAATGTAGATTTTTGTTGGTTTTATGTCGTTAATGTTTGAGGCTTTCCACCAGTTTCTGCATTGTTCTTGGAAGACTTTGCTCCATAACCAGATGCCTGTCCTGTGATGGGCCTTAACGTTTCACAGAATATTCCTTAATTTTGTCTTCATACCACTGTGCTTTTTTATTGTGTCTCATGCCTAACGTAACACTTAAGAGTTTACATCTTAACTTCGCAAACAATTTGAAACATTAAATATTTGGCTGCTTTGTGGCATGTGAATTCAGGGATATAAAACACCCATGAAGTCTTTTTTATTTATGACTTAATTATGTCACAGTGTCTTACAACTGCTGAATTCAGTTGACCCATCCTTAAAGTCTAACAAATTATTATTTAGCTACACTTAAGCCCGTGTAATACCTTTGTAATAGAAGCATTAACTGAAGATTGACTCATACACTGGAAATTAACCAATGTTTCTGGCAGTGGGAACAGATTTTAACCTTAAAATTGGACACAATTCAAAACTTAAAACAATTATTTAGAGAAGCTTCACAAATTATCACATTTTAGACCTAAAAGCATTTACTATTTTAGACATAGAATGACAGTGATACTGAATGTATAACATCTGACAACAAAAAAAATATATATTTATGCATATATTGATGCACATGAAATATTATCTGAAATATAACATGTCACCACTTCTTCAAAGCAGAGAAAACTGTCTTAGTTGCACCTAGACTTTAATCAAACAGTATATTAAAATAATTTTACATAATTTGTTTATGGCTGGTTTAATCATGCTAATGTTCCAGTTTGGTGGCGTTTGGAACATCGGACCACAAAAAGAAAGGCAAAAACTTTACTTTAACTATGCTGATGGCATATGGCACTGCTGGTTGGATAAATCAAATGCTATACATTTACAGCATATACATTTACAACTTACAGTAACCTGAAAACACTTTACTATTTAGTTTATATCTGTGAACGAAACACTTATCATGGATATAGTCTCATTACAATATTTACTGCTAAACTTTTATTGTATCCCATTAATTATGTGTCTTGAAATGTCTGAATAAGACACAAAATGACTCAAACTGCCTGGTTGAAATGTAAAGATATCCTTGTAATTATTTATTTATTGTGCCTCAGAACTAGCAGCACTATTCCACGCTAACATTTTCTAATTAGGATTTCAATATATATTTTTTAATTTAGTTAAATACTCATTTGCTTTTGTTATTATATATTTTAGGACTGTTACACTGTTACTGTTTTCTCATGCATTCACTTACACTCCATGTAAATTAGTCTTACTGTAATGGATTCTTTCCAACATTATACAGCTGCAAAAATGTAAGGTTGTGTTTGTACAATTCAGTTAATACTGCATACTGCCCACTGACCTGTAAACAAAGTTTGATTTGCGCAAATGTTACTTAGTTCCTCCTCCAATTTTATTCATTTGTTTAGGAATAATACTGGAACAGTTGTTTTATATGTAGGTATCATAAGGTGAAATTATCAAATAACAATATTGGTGTATTTATATTTGCACGGCACGTAACTGTTAACACTGAGGTTTATTGGTAGTACAAAATGTTAAATATAAACAAACTGTCTTCCAAAATGTAGAGTTATGCTGAGAAATGTGACGCTAGCAAAAAGTCAATGTTGTCATTATGTGTTCAATACATACCTTAGTCCAAATGATTTTAACAGAAAAAAAATAAAACATAGTGTTTGGAATTTTACAAAACAAAACACAATGTATGGATTTGGTATGATTAAAATAGAGATTTGAAAGATAACCCTCTGCCTAGCTAGCCAGCATTACGTGATATACAGTAGTGTATCCACCAATAATTCCAATTCAGTTTATTAATGTCGTGTACCAATCTGGAACTATCTGTATGATTACAAAAGGCAGGTCTTGGCCACAATGTAATTTTCTTTTCAAATTCCTGCTTCAGTGATCTCATTAAAATAGAGCAGCCACTGGACACTTAAAAATCTTACTCCCAACAGAATAATTTACTTAATTGAAGTAAAAATAATATTAATAATATTAATGAAAATATTTTAGTGAGGTCATTGAAGGGGAAGTGTTTTTTTGTCTTTTCATTGTTCATGTAACCTGGGATTTATCGATTAGATTGACCTTGTTTGTTGAAAATACAGTGGTTCTTACATTGGAAAATACAGGAGTCAGGATTTAAGATTGTACTGTTCAGATACAAACACACACACAAAGCCATAGGCTGTCAATTGTTAATGATTTAGGGTTATGGTTATATAAAGTAATGCTTTTTACATGGTTGCATGGTTAATAATTTATAATTAATAATAATACATTTTCCATTTTCCCTCATGCCCCTCTAAACAGCCTCAGACCCTCAGAGAACCACTGGTCTCTATGCCATTCAGAATTGTTTTTTTAATGACCGTTTAAATGTATATTTGACGATCAGAAACCTTTAGAAACCTAGTGGTTTCTAGATTCAGCCTTTTGAGCTAGCATTACTATTGGTTATGCTACTAATCACAGAAGGCAACAATTGTTGGTACTTTTGGGTTTAAATTAAGCAAAAACACAATTTCCTATTTGTTATAATCTTTCTCTGTTGGTGTCCGATGTGTTCTTGTTGTGTCCTACCAGATGCTGGTTTTAATTCAGAGGCAGCTGTTGTAGCCCGCTGGCAGATGTGCAGAAAAGTCATTCTTGGATGTCACAGAGCAGAATCCAGTTCATAAAAACACGCCATCAGTAAAGTACTAGACTGTTCTTTGTCACTTCACAACTGTCTTCACTACAAAATTCAACGGTATAGTTTAACAGGCATCTAGAGAAAAGTATGATTTTTAATAATTTTACTTCCATATAGATCATTTTGATACTAAACTTAAATGTGATATTCCTCTGATATCTTACAACAAAAATATGATTTATCTGTAAAAGCCATAATCTGGTTGTTATGCCAAATGTGCCCTTTGTCAAAACAACAGATGTAAAAAAAACGAGAATTTCAACAGTATATACATTAATTGTGTAAATGTTTAAGACTGGTTTAACATTATTATACTGTGTGCACTCACTACATGTTCATTAATTTTTACACATTAAAAAATGAGCACTTTATGACATCAGTGGAGGCGAAGGTGCAATAGTGCTTGCTGTGATTAATATTCTGTTATCATATGGTCGTACGGTCGTACTCACTCTAAATGCATATTAAGCAATGCACTGATCAACACATCTTACGTAACATTTCAACAGCTACAAATTATTTGTGCCTTGGCCTTTATAGTGCAGGTTTATTTGATGTTTTTCCTCAATGTAAATGTTTTGCTTTTCAGTCCAGCTTTTGTCACTGTGCATGGCTGTCAAAGTGCAGGGTGGTCACACTTTAGAGAGCATCAGTGTGGAAAGGCTGGATCACAGGCAAGATATGATGCAGCAGTGGTGCAAAACATGAATGTTACAGGGCTACTCCTCAATTTGTGTTCAGAATTACCGTTGTGGTTGAAACCAGTGTAACACAAATTATGTTTTAAGCTTAGACCTTTTTGTACCTCTCTGCCTAAGGCCGCCCACACTTTTACTTTACTTTACCATTTTCAACATTCACCAGTCAGCTAGGGCAGAAGATTGGGAATCTGGGGCCACTATAGCATCGATTATTGCTAAGATAAGAATCATATTTTGACAGCAAATGTATATTTACAGTAAAAACAAGTTACTACTATTTCATTTTTAAGAAAATAGATAATTTTCAGAACTTCTAGAAGCAAAAGGCGATGGATAAGATGATGGAATTTTCTTTCTGTAAATCCTTCCATATATCCTATTAAGATCTACAGCTTGAGACCCAAACAATCACACATTAGTATTACATTATCATTAGCATAAAGGCCAAAGTATATTTTGGTGTCCTCGGACTGTACGCGGACAGTACGCATGACGTAAATCTCGCCATTGTACCACCAAAATGTGTTGACTGCTCATGTGCAACACTGATTGTGCAGGCTGATCAAGTATGGCGGGGTATCATACTACAGTGGTAGCGCATGCGTTAAGCTCGTGTGCTGAGATGCATCCGCAAGAGGATAAAGTAGCCTATATTTTGAAGAGCCCAAGCGCTCGTCCGCATCCACATTTGGTAGTATACTTTGAAACCAGTACACCAAAAACATTTTAATTTGAGGCGCTTTTGCACAGTAATAACTCGCAGGCCATTTCAGAGGGGACTGTTTTCCACTTCAGGAACCAACCCTTTAGGACCTCTTTTAGGGCCGTTTTCGGGGGCGAAAGAAGTATCTGCTCCTGAGTAGGTACTTCTTTCCATGCATACAGTATAAAATCATTTATTTTCAGCGAATCTTTTAATTACACCAACATTGTGCTTGTTAAATAGTTTGTGCATGTAGAAGACGCAGGTCCCTATCTTACACCTGGCACATATGTGGGTGCACAATGTACAATGTGAAAGATTATTATTGTCTACATCTAGATATTTTATCCTGCTGGAATATTGCTGTTGCCGTAGATGGTCTGCTTGCACGCTGTAGCAAAATGAATACGTCAACTCATGAGACCGGAGGTTCCTACACCACAATGGGAACAGAGAGGCTGAAAGGGACAATTAGGGGGCCGTTCCTGTAAAAATTCGTGCCACCTGGGAGATGCCCCAAGTTCCTGTAGTCAAAAGGCACCTATAGACTCACAGGGAAAACCCCTTCCCCTACAGCTGCCCACACTTTTGTGGACTGTTGTGTTTCTAACATCAAAATTGTGGAGTGTACCTTTAACATGAAGTGTTTGCTGCCAAGGTAACAGAAAAGGTCATGACAGTGTGGTGTGTGTTGCGACAGTGACAGCAGCTTCTTTGGCCTCACAATCACTTGTATTGCTTTCAATTTAGTTTTCCGGGACTTATGGACAACTTTACGCTAGTGGCCTTCAAAGCTGGGCGTCATTTTTCTCATTCCAGTTTTTAAATGTCTTGTCATTTCTAGTGTGTACTAGACTACTTTGAATATTTTGATTTAATGATATAATATGCAAATTGTATTAATTCTTATTTATTTATTTTGTCTTTTCAAATGCACCAGTTACTAATAAAGTATCAAAATAAAAAGTGTTTGGACTTTGCATATACAGGTGCAGAAGATAGTGTGCGTTATATTATTTTATATTATTTAGACTTTTGTATTAATTGTATATAATATGAACATTGGCATACAATTATATATTTATTTTTGCATTTTTTGTATTTGCTTTTATAATATGTCATATAAATATATAAATTATCTTTTTTTTTACTAAGCATATAAAGGCCTATTTCTTTATTTTGTTTTCCAGTATTTACATTTAATGCATACTTTTATCCAAAGCAACATGCAATTAGTACATTTCTCAATAGCTGAATAGGTCATACACCAGTAATCGTAATCAAAAAACATTCAGGTTAGAATAATGACAGCAGTGTCATAAGGGATAACAGCCTTAATACCAGTAAAGTGCTTACTTTTATAAGAGCTGATCTAACAGAGCTGGAAAGAGAAGGTACCGAGGTAGATTCTGACGAGGTGGGTCTTAAAGTCTCTTGCGAAAAATGGGTAATCCACTGTCCTGACTGCATGAAGCACATTCCACAATTGGGGCGCCAAGACCGAAAACTCAGTTGAGACTGAGCTGAGCGACTCCTGCGGCCTTGTAGCAATGGAGGTGCCAGTCGACCATCCGAGGTGGAAGATCGCAAGTGCTCTGGTTGGGGCCTGGAATCTGACTATTACTGACTACTGATTTGTAGGCCAACACCAGTGTCGTGTTGAATCAGATGAAGGCTGTGATGGGGAGCTAGTGAAGGTCTCGGAAGAGGAGGGTTACATGGCAGAACTTGGGTTGGTTGAATACCAGACATGCTGCGGCATATTGAACGTGCTGTAGTGGTCTGGTAGCAGAGGCCAGTATCCCGGCTATCAGATAATTGCAGTAGTCTACATGGGAGATAACTAACTTTGACCAAGAGCTGCGTTACTTCTCTTGTGAGGAACGGCCATATCCTAATGTTATAGAGGGAGATTCAGCAGGCTCGGTCATCGCTGCGATGTTGGCTGAGCAGGACAGTTGGTTGCCCAAGATGACTCAGAGATTCTTCACAGTTGGGACACAGCGGTGTTCTCAAGGGTGATGGACAGGTCCACTTGAGGGCAATCTTTTTCTGGGAGGTAGATTAGCTCAGTCTTTTTGAGTTTAATTTGAGGTGATGTGGAGACATCCAAGCACTGATGTCAGCGAGACATTCAGAGATCCGAGTTGCGATCTGCGTGTCAGATGGAGGTAAGGAGAGGAAGAGTTGGGTGTCTACCTCTAGAAGTGATAAAAGTGATAGAAGAATCGGTGTGATGAGCTTACAGAGCTAAGGGATCTGGTGTACAAGGAGAAGAGTAAGGGTCCCAACACAGATCATTGTGGAACCCCAGCGTTAAGTGGGCAGGGTTCGGACAGGTGTCCATTCCAGAGCAGTTGATAGGAGCGATCTGATCAGCGAAGTGCTGCAGACAGGGCCAAGAGGATGAGGACTGAGGAGAGTGAGGAGGAGACTGAGACGACTCTGGCAGTGTGAAGGGCTTCTGTCACCATGAGAAGAGCAGTGTCAGTGGAGTGAGCATCCTTGAAGCCATACTGGTGGGGGTCCAGGAGGTTGTGTTGTGAGAGGGAGAAGGAAAGTTGCGCACTCAAGGGTTTTAGATAGGAAGGAAAGCAGAGATGCCGGTCTGTAGTTCTGGGCTGTGGATGCGCCGAGGGTTGGTTTTTTAAGTGCCGTTCTGACTCTAGCTCTTTTAAAGGCTGGGACCGAGCCTGTGGCCAGAGCAGAGTTGAATAAAGAGGTGAGGAATGATAGGATGTTAGAATATATTTTATTTGAGACGTTTTGTATTATTACTATTATCCATACTTTTAGTTTTTATATTATTTTATATTATCGCTTTAACGTTAAATGATGGAGCTAAGCTGTCTTGTAATTTCCCTAGAGTACAGTACCCTCTTCCAGGCCAGCAGTCGTGGGCTCCAACCTCCAACCTGGGCTCTGTTTCTCTGCCAATTAGTGCTGTGTGCCTGTACCTGGTCTGAATGCCAAGGCCACCACAGTGTCCAGAGAACCCCTCTCATTACAGCCTCCCATTCACTCCTATTCAGCCCTTTTCTCTGCAGCTCGAATAACACGCCAGTGGCTTATTACGGACACTTACCCACACTGTAAAAAGTGTTTTAACACATTCTGCCTTTTAAATTATGAAAATAGCCTAACATCAGGTAACAGAACTAACATGATATCAAAACAAATTATCTTTATATTATACCCACTTCTAACTGGACCTTCCTAATTTTAAGATATTGTCACTAATATATTTTACAGTCTGGATCAGTTAAAAGGACAGTTCTCGATTTGTCTCTGGAATGTTTTAGAAACCAGTGTTACAAAAGAGTTTTGAAACTTGAACTTTGGGAGTGCATGCCACTCCCACACCTGATTGTTGAGTGGGCGACATTCCTCTCTACCTCTCCCCCAACAGAGCACAAAACCTACACCCCATGTACTTTCATGCAGTGTTTCAAAACATAAACAGTGAGCTGGGGTGGAAATGTGGAGTTCTGCAAGCACTATCATGCGATCAAGGAGTGTACCTTCAAGTTACCTGTAAAGAAGTGCATTTTTTTACAGTGTGGCCAGAGTCGTCTAGGGATTTCTAAACCCCTGCCTGTATCCCACCCTGTCTAACATGCCCTCAATGAGATTCAAAGACCTGCCACGGAGCCCCGCATGGTGCCAGGCTCTGCTCTTGTCCAGCCACAGGACGTCCTTTGGGTGGATGCGGCTGGATCACTTCTCTGGAGTCTGGATTCAAGGAGCAGGTAAACTGGGTTTGTAACAGCTAGCGAGACGAGTTATAACAAGTAAAAGACTGGAAAGTAAAGATATAGTGTTCAAGAAGCAACAAATATGTCACCTACGGCAGTAGAATCAAATTCCAATTGAACAATTGCATAAACACAGACAAGCAAGAACCCCTACCTTTTAACTGTTTAATAGGTATGCATGTTATCTCTTCACCTAACTGTGAAAGGATACAATATTAATATATTGTATTCATATTGACATCTGAGCAAGAGCAGAGACTTGTTAACATGTAGTAAAGCCTCAGTTGCTTCTTTAACACTAAAAAACAGAGGTGTCTCTTGTCTCCCACACCGTCGTCTGGTGTGAATGTGGAGCTTTATCCAGTCCAGCCCCCCAGGAGACCGGGATCTAGGATTCCAGTGACTTCAGGGGTTGGTATACGTCCCGATGGCACCGTTGTATACTTTAACACACACACACACACACACACACACAAAACACGATACTCAGCCTTCAGCCAACCGCTGAAGGCAGACGAGCGCCTGGGCTGACCTCATCATAGAGAGACCAGACGTTTCACAACAACAACAGTGCTCTTCAGGAGAAGCCAGTCAGAGGGAAGCAGGTGTTGCTGGTGTAGTGTTGGCAGTATTTTAACAGTCAGTGTTGTGTTGTGTGGTTGTTGCAGGGGGGCTCGGTGCCATGGCAGGTTTGTGGAGATACAGAGCCCATCCTCGGATTAGTTTACCAGTCCAGGTCGCTATGGTAATGTTCATCGCCCTCCTCAGCCAAGGTAGGCCATATAGATTTTAGGAATGGATTTATGTTGTGTTATGTTTATTAAATACTTGATATTATAAATCGACAGTATACAGTTAATTGTGAAGGTGGTAATATATATATTTTAGAAAACATCTTGTCATTTAAAGGGATATATTTGAAATACATAGGATTCTGTCTGTTAGTGTCATTTTTAAACCACATATTAACAATTTATTATTCTATGTATTATATTGACATTTAAATTTTACAGTAATCTGTTTTTGTTTCTGTGCTATGCATATCTTTGGAAATGTTTTGATAAGTCATATTTGTACTACTTTCAGAATGCATTTTGTATGTTTAATAGTGTTGTGCTATCTGTGTTATTTTAAAATTAAATTTTTTAATTGACCTCTGATCTTGGATACAGTTATTCATTATTATACTTATAATACTTGTAATTGTACTCACTGTAAATCGCTTTGGATAAAAGCGTCCATTAAATGACCTAATTGTAATTGTATTAATCTAATTTGCATTTAATTTCCTTACAGCTGCAAGACACAAAACCCATGAACAGAGGCACAAACGAGATGTCCTGTTATCAACAGGTACTGGAATCAAATCTCTTCTATAATCTTAACTTGACATGTTGAGTTTTAACATTTGAAGTTACATTTACATTTAATCTTAACCAGATGTCATTCTGTCTATATGATGAAGATTAAATATATTTTATATACAATTACTCAGGGACTGCCAACTGCCCATGAATTAATATAACTTAATATTATTGATTTAACAATTTGTCTTTAAATTACAACCTGTTGTTCCTATATTAGGTAAAAGCCGTCTATTAACTAATTAGACGCCAGATTTATATGTCATTTTTAATGTTTTTTTCTTTATTCCCTTGGAATTATTAGGAATGGTACTGTATCAATTCCAGTTAACATTACTGTCTGCTCTTCTTAACCAGAAATTCCTGCAGAGTTTATTGACCCTGCCGCAATAGATCTCACTCCCCTGGTCAACACGTTAATAAATTCAACCCAATCAGGTACGTTGTCATAGTTTTATTCATTTTGAGATCAATGTTGTACTGTAAATCTTTAATATTGTCCTTTATAGAACAGTGTCGTCATCTGATCTGTCCTACAGAGTTACCTCACTACCAAACAGCACTTTACAATAGATATATCATACAATAAATATATATAAATAATATATATTATTATAGACTATATGAATTTATATTCATAATGACCTTTCAGTTATGCTACTAATGGAAGGGAGAGAGAGAGAGAGAGAGAGAGAGAGAGAGAGAGAGAGAGTGAGTGAGAGAGGTGCTAATACTTCTCTGTCTCTGTCTCTCTCTCTGATAAATAAAATAATGTATTAATTAACAAAGTCATAGTTAGCATCAGAATCAAAAACCTAGGATCATCTTTGTCAAAACTTGCCCAATGGATAATTATATACTGCATTAATCTGTATAAATGTACGGACAAGCCAACTAGAGCATCTGCAGTAATTCTGTGTCCTCTCACACTGAGCTTTGCCAAATAGTTTATGTTCATGAAAACCAATTTAGGTCAAAGCATTGCTGAAAAAAATCACCAATTAAGCATTTTGTTAAAATGTTCTCTTCCACCTGCTTAGTATTTTGAATATATAACTCTGTCCCTGATTAGAATAGTAAACCCACACTACACTAGTGTCGCTTGGGGTACAGTTGCATTTCTAAACAATAATTCTGCACAACTAATTCCCCATGGGGATTATTATAGTACCATCTAATCTTATCCCCAACTACAGTATAGTCCATATCAGTTTAAGGTACAAGTACAGGATTCTGTACAATATAATGTGATAAATTCATGTTAAAGGGCCAGTGTGTAGTTTTTAGTGACATCTAGTGGTGAGTGTTGCGAATTGCAAACCGCCAGTCACTCACGGCGTACCCCTCCCTTTGCAAACATGAAGGAGAAGCTATGGTGGCCAACGTAGGATACAAGATGTCGTAGTCTGAGACAGCAACACCAATGCAAATACAAACACATTTCTGTCCACTAAACGAAGCCAAAGCGCTGGAGAACAACGTTCGAAACAACTACATATTTTTTTCTAACAGGGTAGTAACATTTTAGCTGGCTTATATGAGCTGTTATGCTGTATGCTAACGTTACTGCTTTACGGTCAATAGTACGAAC
>JAODLI010005582.1:0-28542 GCA_027575585.1 Percopsis omiscomaycus | reverse complement strand
CTCCAGGCATTATTAAATTCCTCCGTTGCAAGGAACTAAAAGCAGCAAAAGGTACACATCATTCTTTCTGAATGCTCAAGCAAGGCATATGCTTGACTTGTTTTAGCTCAGCATGACCCCTTGTGGTCATTTTAATCCTACATGCTCTCGGGAGCACCAACCTCCGCTCCCTGCCTATTCCTGGGAACATTTGACACTTGTAATCATTTGAATTTTGTTAAGAGTGGGGGCCATTCAATCAACCAATTATTAATCTTAAGTATAATTGAAATGAAACAGGCGTTTATTTAGGCGTGCCTCTAGACTATTCTTTAAAACATTGCTTGTAACCAGTTTAAAATTAAGGGAACGTTGCATGTCATGAATGTTTAGCTGGATTAGAAAAGATTGATCAGTTTCCAGCAAATTTTTTTTCTTGAAATAAAACTGATGATCTTGCCATCTGAGAGCTAAAAATATGCTCTGAGATTGTCTGCTTAAAATAAAATGCTGCTGAGTAATGGTGACATAAACATTATTTTCAGTTTAGCACTGAAAGTGGGTTATTTATATCATTGTTCGAAGGAATGCTCATGTTTTATAATTGGAAACTCCAACCTGAATTTGATGCACCTTGTGTTGTAATGACACCAATACAACATTTCATGCCATGAAAGAAACACTTTTATGTAGGCTGAGCTGTAGGTGAACAGAAAACAGATTTTAATGTGTTCTGTGGCCATTTCACCCAGTGCAGTTTTGCTAATGTGTAATATAAGAGGCAAGGGCTAATCAAGAGATTTAATGGAGGATGGAGATGCGTAGCTAACATTAATTGTGTACCTGTTCCAGCATGTTATTCCAAAACCAATAGCTTTAAATGTCACAGGTAAGAACTGTAGTGCAGGCTGTTATGGCACTGTGGGTTATGTTTTTTTTACTGTGAGATTGTACTGCTCTTATTGCAAGCAGAAAACAAGGTGAAGAAATGTGGTGTTATTGGTTACTGGCAGAATGTAATTCTGTTCATGTATCTATTTTAGAGAAAATGGCAAACAGAAAGGTTGAAGCTCTGCCAACACCTAGCTACTTAATTGTGTTACTTGATGTTTTATAATCAATAATCAACGCCTGATTTGGGCTGCATTCGTATACCATCTAGCCTAAAGACTTGATGATAATGTAGGCCTGTGTTTGTGTCTGATTTGCTCTGCCAACATGACAATACAGCTGGTAGGCTGTATAGCCTTCAGTGAAAGGCTTAGTTTCTGTGGATGGAAGGCGGCAGATCCTTGAGATAAAGTGTAAGAGACGAGTCTGCTCAAATGACGGGAAAGAAATGAAGCTTGCACTATTTTTGCAGGTGGCGTAGGGCTATGGTCTTGTGCTAGGATTCATATAATGGACATCTGTAGACTGCCGTGGTGCATGCACAGCATGCCTGGTCTTATATTTAAATCAAATTGTTTTATTTCCTTCATTGTGTCAAATTCAGTTATACTGAGGACCATAGTGAATTGATTGTGATTTATTTTTTTATTTTGTGAATCAAATCAAGGGCAATTCAATTATTACTATATTTTTGCATACTCTATTATATCAAAATATACAGTGTGGTAATGTCACTATTTCCTAAATCAAATAGCTTGTTAAGTAGTTTTTTCATCAAGCGGTGCTATAGCTTGAAATGATATATGAGCATTTTCCATGCTCACTTTTTCTGTGCAACTCTGGGATCGCTTGTTTTGTCTTCCATTCACGGGCAGGTTGCATTGACATGCATACAGCAAGCAAGCAAGCAGCCCTGCCGCCAGCATTTATCGCAGTTAGCCAAACGCTTTAACGGTTTACATACATACTCCTGGGTGCCAGATACCTGATGTTTTCTTTGAAATATCTGTTTGAGGCTGGACTGTGGCCACTTTCTTGACAGTTATTTAAATTGTATTCCCTATAGAAATTGGTAGAAGAAAATATTATCTTTACCTTGATTTAATGAGCAGACATTTAGCAACTTTCGCAAATCGAAATCACCTTCCTCTTTTTTATTTTATTTTATTTATTTTTTATTTTATTTTATTATAGTCATAATCTAGTTGGCTGCAGCCTAAGCACACATGTTCTACACATAAACCCATACTCAACCACATCTCCCCTTGCTTACGGTCAGGCTGGAGGTTTTTTTTGTAAGGACTTCCCCTGTGTTTTTTTTTTTTTTTTGTGCCTCACAGTTCAGTCATTTTATGACCAGGACCTATGCTAATGCCTGCTCTTTCCCTCTTTCAGTGTGCTCTGGCTACCTCAAGCATTCAAATAAGCTGTAGCTTCATGCATTAAAGCAAAGTGGGACGGCTGTGTACTAGGCTTGTGCCGACTCGTATATTGATGATTGAAGCGATAATCTATAATTGTTTTTTTCCTACGCCGATTAAGGTGATTTTAATTAACTTACTATCAGAACTGAGATGTTATAAAATAATCTCTAGAATCTGCCTCCTACTGTGCATTTAGAGATGTTTCTGGTGACCAGTGAATTGTTGTCTCTTTTCCATGGATCTGACACCCCCATCTCTGTTCTACATATGCCCTCTCACCAAAACTTTGCTCTGCGCTTCATAAGAGCAGTTAATGTTATGGATAGTGATATTAAAGATAAGATGATAATGTCTTAAACTGAACACAATTTTTTAAAATATTGTCGGACCAAGCACAGTATCAGCGCCTTGTGGGTGTGTCTGCTATTTCTTTATGCAAGCCCAACAGAGTGCTTTGAAATTAGCGATCTTTATAACTCTCTATGCACGCTTTTTCACAAGCGCAACGTTGATGTGATTAGCACTGAAAATAAATGTTTTATATGCCTAGAACATTAACCAAGGCTACAATAACACTCATGAATTTCACTAGACCACGGCATTTCCTGGTGAAAACACAATCTGCAATCTTTTTATGAATACTTTTTCTATCGGTACAAATGGTTTGCAGACAAGTTCTACTTTATTTAAATGATCAGTGATGCGGTGTAGCAACGTGACAATCGGGAGGGTAGAGGTGCTCATCTGACATCCCTCCCTCTCCTTGAGGAGAAACTGTGCCTGTTCATAAATGAAGGGTGAAGGCAGGTTTTCGAGATTGTATTAATGTCTTGTGAGGTTTATTGAATGTATGAACGCAAAACCAAACGAATTGCATTTGAATGATAGGTTAATTAAACACCATTCATTGATTGGCAATGGGAAAAAAATCTTGATATACGCTATTTTAATAGTAAAATAAATTGCAGTCATATTATCTCCACAGCATTTATTTAAAGAGGTTGGGTTGTATAGTGGAGTGACGTGCTGAGATTACCTAGATTTTAATAACTTTACTTAAATGATTATTGCCTGTGCTGAAAGTGTACCAGTAAGAAAGAACATTGTGATGTAGCATTATACACTACACTTTTCTTTATCTCCGTAGACACACCGTACACAAAGAGCCCCTTTGAGCGACAGCATAGGCACGCCCATCAGCGACAAGGCAGACATGCCCACAAGTGACGGCTACAAAGTAACTTAGCTACAACGAGCTACAAAATCGCTGGCGGTGTGAATGTAGGGTCGACCAGTGAGAGAAGATAAGAGACTGAAGTTGATTGTTTTTATGCTCGGTGTCAGATTCATGAAGCTGTTGCATTTAAGCTAAAACGGGAGCATTCTTTTTCGGCTGTCCAAAGTTAGTGTGCTGGTCCAGGCACCATCATATTTTGTGTTGTTTCCTCCTGTATCGGGTAAATGAGTGCAAAAACATTTAACGTTCTATTGAACAAAAATCATGACAGAATCGTGATCACAATTCTAACCAAGAAAATCATGATTCTCATTTTATCGAGAATCGTGCTGCCCCACTGTTTAATGTGCTACTGTAGAACCAAGGCCGAGCACATTCTTGGAATGTAGAAAGGAATTTACATTCATACATTACCTTTTTTTTTTTTACATGAATCTATTTCAAATGAATGTGGAGTTGTGTGTACGCTGCAGAACACTAAATGGATTACTAGCTAATAAGTTGAATCTGTGACCAAGATAAATGAGCAGCTACTGTGAACCTAAACGGGAGTAAACAGGATGTTCCACACATTGTTTTGTGTTTGCACTCCGAGCCTTGCCTTGCTAAAGTGTGTGCAAAAGTGCCTGGCTCAGAGTAGGTCATGTCCTACAGCGCAAACCCTACAGTTCTGCTGCGTGGCTATTTAGGGCCTTTGAGGAAGCAGGGCATCCATCATTATTTATTCAGTCTGCTACTTGTGAAATCAGGTTGCCTCCTCAAGATGTCTGTCCACTTGGGTCTTTCTTCTGCAGGTTGTGGCACTATTCACCACACACAGTAAGCCCCTCTCGCAAGGAGGTGGAGCCGGGGTTCTACGTGGGGAGGCTGGTGGATGTGGTTAGGCTAGTTCCTGCCCACAAGGTGGTGGGTGCTATCCCCATCATGCCCGGCCTTACGAGTAAGCAGCGTCGAGCAAGATAACCACTACCTGCTCCTTAATACTTAGTAATTGTACTGAAAGTTGCTTTCAGTACAATTACTGTGTAATTGTGGTTTGTGAATATACACAAACTACTGTATTTGTTCATCACGTGATTTTAATTATAAGCAGTTGCTACACTAGGGGTGGATTGGGGATTTGTATTCATGATTGGCTTCTTTTGTTTATATCTGCAATCTGACGGCTGCCTAATATGCTGCTGAGGTCATACTGGGAGACTGAGACTCCTTGTTGTGACTTCTAAAAGGGTAGCTCTGTCACCCTTTTTTGTTTGTCATTTATTATCAACTACTGTAGTTCATAAGCCTTTCTGGTTGTGGCCAAATGCCACAGTGGTCTAGCTCTTAGTGGAAGAATTTGTACAGACCTGCTTGCCTTATGAACACACTGGGCACTCACTGGACACTGTCTCTGTCTCCACAGGTTGGTGACATAGTCAAGGTGACGCGAATGAACATCAGCGGCCAGTGGGAGGGGGAGGTGAACGGAAGGCGGGGTCTCTTCCCGTTCACCCACGTGAAAATACTGGACCCCCAGAATCCTGACGAGAGTGACTGACCCCGGGAGTTCGCCTGAGCCCTTTCTCCTGCATCGACCTCCACCCGAACCCGCTGGCTGTTTCCATCCTTCCCGCCAGTGTCACTACGGTTGTGCGCTTGCCTGCCTGCCTGCGGGGCTGTACCACGATGGGACCCCATCTGTTGTTATGCCAACCATCGCAAGGCTTTCTGACTGTTTACAGCTGTGGACTTAACCCCAACCCCTGACCACAACTCTCCCAGTCCCCTCTCCCCTGTTTCCCGGTTGTAGGCTGGGCAATGAGTTTTCACCTTAGTGTCCTTTTCATTTACAGATTATTGGGCATCCGTGTGTGTGTGTGTGTGTGTCTGTAAGTGTGTAAATGTGTGTGCAAGTGTGCGCGCTTGTTAGTTAGGGATGTACACGAATATTCGGTTACCTGTTCGGGTAGCCGGTATTTGAATACTGTCATCACAGTTTGAGTGTTCATGTGCATTTGTATCATTGTAAATCAGGGAAGTAGTAGTGTCGGCTTTTATATGGCCTGTAACAAGCTTACATGCGCAGTACATCGGTTGCAGTACATTTAATAGGCTATTCTGATGCATTATTTATTCTGCATTACCTAGATGATGGTCTCATGGCCATATTTGTATGTGAATCAAAATTTTGAAGCCAACACTTGCGAACTAGGAGCGGGGTTGCATGAGCACCCAAAGTGCGGACACCGTAACTGTGGCTGAAACGCTACAAAGCTGGAGGGCGGAAATTAAAACTTTTCCCCCCTCGCCTCGCCTCCCATCTCGGATAGTGCACACAACGCAGACACAAACAGTGAGATATGGTCCATTCAGAGATGAAAGGTTGTTTTGGACAAAACAAGATAAGGAGCCGCTGGCTCGCGCTGTGGCGATAGCAGCACACGTGGCAGCCAAGAGCCAGAGTGTAGTGCGGGGAGGCACGGTAGGGTAGTGACAGGTGGGCAACATTAAACATACATGTTTAGGACCGTAGCTGTTTGGTTAGAACATGAGTGCCATGCAGCAGACCGCCTCCAGTGTCTTCCCCACCGTCCGTAAACCTCTGCGGGTATTCGGATATAACACTCTTGTCTAAATGCACATCCCTGTTGTGTGTGTGTGTGTGTGTGTGTGCGTGCGCGCATGTGTATATTCACTATGGATATTACCACATTATACAACTGGCCTTTTTGTTGTCAAATATTTGTTGCGTTTGAATTAGTGGGGGTTTCAAAAGCTGCGTGTGTTAATCGATGCAAGCATTCTTTTGTGGAGAAACCCATTATCCCTTACCTGAGGAGAGCACCGAGGCTACCATGTAAAACAATCACGTCACTGTTGTACCTTCTTATCGGCACACACACCCCAATGAACTGGGCTGAAGGTGTAAGAGTCGTCTTTTGTGTGGTTGACTGTTGTCATGACTTGACAAAGAGACTGGAGGTGGCCGTTTCTGAACCGCCAACCCCGCCACAGGCCTTGTTGACAAGAGCTCTCCTGCGTCCTCTCTCAAGTGACTTCATCTCTTTGTATTCTCTGTGTCTGTATGACTAGTACTAGTGACTTTTAAGTTCGACTTCCTGCTGACGTGGCGAGCGTGTCCACTAGCAACCCATCCACCCAGCGCCAGGCTAGCGTCCTAGGGGCCAGAGCGCTGAGCATCAGAGGACGAGACGAGTGCTCCGCTCTTGGTGACTGCAGTCCCTGCACTTAAACCAGGTTATTTTCCCAGAGCGCCACCTGCATCCCTCCCAACAGATCGGCACTGTCACTCTAAAGCGCTACGGGCATTTCTACGGGGTTAGCGTTTCCCAAGAGTGATGGTGTGGGTCAGGGGAGGAGGAGGAGGGCAAGTGTTGTGCTATTGAGACCCGTTAATGCTTGAGAAATGCAGCTGTATGCATGTGCGGCCTCCCCCTTTTTTTATTACTTTAACTGATGTAATTTCTGTCAAATCAGGACTTTAATAATACTGGGTTCAGTGACAATGTGCTTGAGTTTTTTATTTGGGTGCAAACGTACCGCTCGTAGAGCAGTGTAAAGCTTTGCATGGCAGGGTAATAACAGTGCCACCTTCTTGATCAGAAATATGAGCTGAGGATGGGCTAGTGTAAGTCACTGCACCCTCTCTACTGTAAACATGAATCCCTCCCCCTTGAGACCTTGTTTAGCCCTCCACCATTGTGCAACTTTCAATTGTAATCCCCCCCCCCTTTTTTTTTCTTTTCTTTTTTTGTTTTGTTGCCAGTTTAGCCAGTCGAAGCATTTTTGTTTAAATACACCATTGCTGTGTGACCCATGGTGGCTTTTTCAAAAGGGATAAAATGCCTGCTGGTTGCCTCTGTGCATGACCTCTTGGCCAAGGAGCAAACTCCTCCTGGCCAAATGCTGCTTAATGTCATTTCTTATTTCCTTATTAAATAATTCAGTGTAACTATCCTTTAATTCCCTCTGGTCTGTGAAGTCAAACCAGTGTTTGTTTTTCCTCGTCACCCGCCATGAAACCTACTAATTGAGGACCTTCATCATGCTTCAGATATGTTTTTGTAAAGGCATTAACAGTATTACTGTGCTCTGTTCTCATGTTCTAGGAAAGCCTCAGTGTTTTACCTATGAATGGAAAAAGAATTGTGCCTTTTATTTTCTTATACCATTTACATGTGTTAATATTCGCCATTGGTTAACACCCGTGCTGGTATGGACCCTATGTACAGAACACATAAATAAAATGTATACTTCTTTAAACTTGCTCTGATTGTCCTCTTCAGACATGCGTTATGGGAAGTTGTTTTCTGCTTGGTGGCTGGGACAGTGTTTGCTGCAGACACCCTCGTCTGAGGGTTGTGTATGTGGAGCGCATGACGCTTGCTCTCCGCCTTATTTCCATCAGTTCCAGTTTGGATTCTGGCTGTGCCCAGGAGAAGGGAACCAATTAATGAATTTTAATGAGGTTCTAATAAAAGAGCCTGCGTCTCAGTGACCTGGCGAGGCGCAATGGAAAACTTTTTCAAGGGCAAGCTTCCAGATGGTCTGTTTTCCTATCGTTGCTGTTACATATTAATATCCCGTGAAGCGCTCTTTAAATCGTATTGTGTGCGTCGCTTAAAAACCTATATGAAATAATAGGCAGTCGACTGCCCTTTCTACCGGGGGTGAGTATGCATGCAGCAGAGTGTGGGAGATATGACTTCCAATGGGTCATGGGATAAATGTCTGTTTTTTTTCAATATTTAAAGAAAACAAATGTAATACTAGTGTTCATTCCTGTTTAAATACATACTTGCATATAATACATCTCTTTCTCTATCTATCTTTCTCTCTCTCTAGAGAGAGATAGATCTAGAGAGAGACGGAAAAAAATTAAGAGACCACTGCATATTCTTGTAAATATAATATAAATATCAAAAATGTAAAAAAGTATATATTAATAAAAAAAATTGAATTATAAAGTTTTAAAACCACTAAATTGTAGTATCATATTTTGACATATTTATGACATACGATATCTTCAAGTAACTGCGGACCGCCTCATGGCAGATTCTATATTGGCATAACGTGGCAACACAATTATAGAATAGCTGGTTTATCATTTTACTGACGTGACTGTTCCTTCCAGCGCGTCTCCGCTTTTGGAGTGGGAAGGTGGTGGGGGGAGGGAGACCTCCAGTGTCAGGGCTGCTTTCATTACTTTCTGTACGGTTGTCTGATGCCTACATTCAATTCTGGGAAACGTCAGCCAATGTCAAACAGCTCTCCATTGTCTGACAGTTAAAGTGGGTGGAGTTGTAGGTTGGAAATTGTTAAATTTAGGTATTATGATTAAAAATTGTCTGTCAGATGAACTGGACCTATTTCACATTCACATTTTCGTTTCAGAAAATATTGCATTCACCAAATAATACAAATATAACCTATTGGAAAAATGTACAAATGTTTGCAACTCATAATTGTTTAGGTCATATAGAAAACCTCAATATGGATTCATAACTTTTATTTTTAACGTCTGTTTCATGAAAAATCAACTATGTCCAGTTTGGAGTCAAAGGGTGTCGCCATTTTCAAAAGTTTGACATCTCATTTCCACTGCTGTCATCACTAGTCGGGTAGCTTTGCAGTGATGGAGAGGTGATGCGTATGAGCCAGGTGTACATTGCCCGTCCATATTTACACAATAGTACATTTTCTCCAGTGGCCTTTTCTTCTTTGTGCGTTTATTCCAGGTTAGATTGCCATTAAACCCATGTATTCATTTGGTCTGTTATTGGGTTGTGGCCACAGCTTGAATGACTATAATGAATCTATTAGTGTACCCCGACTCGTCCTTGAGGCTTTGGGTGTGTATGTAGCTTTGTGATGGAGTTTCACACGTCTATTTGTGCGACTGAATGGTTGTGTGTGGGGCACCACATGGTCGATACAAGCCTTTTCGAAAGTCCATTACTTCTGGTCCCCCGTTAGCGACAGCTTTGTGTGGCTGCCATGGGCAATGTAGCTAACGCAACGCTGCACCAATCAATGTGTATTCATTTAAAGCCGGGCTCTTTATTGTGATGGTGTGCCGCCATTGCGTAAGTCATTTTTGTATAATATAGAACAGGAGAAGGAAGTGTGTGTTTGACTGACAAAAAGGCCCGCACTGCAAATTATTATATGGTGTGGTTTTGTTTTTCTTGTGTGGCATGTATATACTGTACTGTCCAGTATCCAGTATCAACATTTGGTAGATAATACAAGATAATACATAATACAAGCAACATGTCTAGAAGTCAAACAAACACACAAACAAATCACCAGAACTTTGACCACAACATAGTAAAAAGCTACGTGATAATAATAGAATGTGTGAGTATATTGTAAGTATAGATCCTGTGTAGATTATATGGATATTCTAATTCAATAAGACCAATAATGCTTACATTATTGGATGTTTAATGCAAAGAAGAAGTAAATCAGTTGCAAAAAAAGGTACAATGAAAGTAGTGCAACAGACCTGCAGTCTCAGAACTGTGATTTGCCAAGTAAATCCTGACTAACCCATATGCAAGAATACCTAACTAAATGCTCATATAGTCGGTCTTTGTAACAGCCAACGTGTTCAGGCCTGGCGAAATGTGCTTGAGCAAAATGTCAAATACCAAACTCTGGCTCCTTTTGAGGAGTAAAACAAATAACTAGGCAGTGGCCGAATGACGGCTGAATTGTTCCAGAAAATTCTTCCCTGCAGCCTGAGAAGTGGCCCAAATGTGTGTGTCTCAAAACATTTACAGTAGGCGACAGACTTTCATGTCCAACCAGGCCATAGGTTAATATTACTTTCACTTTGTTTCTCTTTCTTCTTGCTTTCTCTCTTCAGTGTGCCATCTTTGTTCCGACCATTCTGTCTGTATCTTTAACTTTCTCTTCTCATTTGTATGGGGCCCATCTCTCTCCAAATGTCTCTAGCTTTCTTGTTCCTGCCCTCTTGCTCTCTATATTATTAGTATGCTGTCTCACTCTTCTTTTTAATGTGCTCTCCTCCCTGACCTCTCTTCTAAGCTACGTAGTAAAGACATCGTGCATTCCTATTGATTTGGAGAGCAGAAAAAGGCAGGAGAGTTGTGTATACACTGCTTTAACGTGAACATTTATTGCAGTTGTTAGAGCTCCTGCTGACATTAAATGAATTTAACCATTTTGTTTATTGCCTTAGTGAAGCACTTTGTATGTGCTATATAAAGTTATATCATATATACATTTCAGAAACTAAACTAAGGTTGCCTGGGAAAAAATGTGAAAAGTCAGACGTAATGATTATATACCATCTCAAATAATTAAAAAAGTAGAATTGATAAATAACTGCGGAACAGTTTAATATACAGTATTTAATTTGATTTCCTCTGCGACATGGTATGAACGTCATATCAGGTCTTGGATGAAGTCTTAAATTCACATTTTTAATATCTACTTTCAAGAATCATTACATAACATACAATATTTATTTTTATAAAACCTACTTCATTTTAAAGTAAACAGATACATTTTATACAGATAGATGCCATAGTCTTTCCATAAAGATAAAAACGCCCATTACTGTAGTGTTCAGAAAAGCAGGTCATCTCCCTTCATTTTTCTAATTGCTTATAACATTCATGTCACACAAGTTATACAAGATACAATGCTCGAAAAATCATTTTTCAATGCTTCATTTCTGTGTTCTCTCTCTCTTAAACAACAAGGGAGCTGTAATTAAAAAAACGACATATATTTATTACTCCACGTCTGAGAGCACGGGCGGGGGGTCGGGGGTCAAAGTTCACCAGCACGAGTAGGAAAACAGCGGGTACTGGCTCCACTCCGCCGCGTTGCCGTGGTGATGGTAGGCGGCACGATCGGCCGAGGCGAGGACGTGTGGCGAAGGGTGGACCAGGGAGTGCACCTCCCCCCACTGGCACCCACCCTGCTCGAGGGGGTACATGGGATACCCCAGCATCCCCGTGCTGGAGGGTGCGGCCGCGTTAGCATATCTGGGTTCCTGGCTCTGGGGGGGTCGGTGCTGTGGGCCGACGTCCCCGGCTGCCTGATGGTGCACGGGCACTGTGGCCACATCCGGGAGGGAGGACCCGTAGCCTCGGTATACATCGCAGTCGTCCAACACAGGGGACGGGGATGGCTGCCTGCCGTAGTCAGCAAACCTGGATGGAGATGGAACAAGATGTATGCACCTTCACACTGCTGAATTCTAATGGTCTTGCTATGCAATTGAACGTAGCTTAGCATATTTATAGCTTTGGTATTTACTTGTTTCAACAGTCCGATTATAGAACTTGTTTCTGGATGTTTTAATCGTCATTTAATGACGTGTTTTAATTAAAATGATAAGCAGGGTTAGACATGCAGGCCTGAACGAGACACAGTTGTCAAATAGAAAAGTGAGTTATAAAATAAAATTGTCAGTAGGCCCCCATGGATGAATCAATATCTTATGTGTATCTTTAGTAGAAAAAGTAGCATAGCACATTCAGTGCTGTATGATGGCCAACTTACACTGGCTTTTAGTATTTTGACTAGCAATAATATAGGGACCTTTCATTTTTTATACCTTTTTCCCTTGTTTATACATGGAATTATTTAATGAAATAACATTAGGTTATGTTTTCAGTAAGGTATGGCCTTTGTATCGATCTTAAGAACAAAGTAAGATTCTAACAAAACATCAACATAAGTCCATATAGATGTATTGGGACGTTCAGATACTTTAAGTACCCCATTTGTAGTACGTCTTTAAGTACATGCTGGGTACAGTCCTAAGGGCCTGCTAAAAACAGTTGAAGCACATTCACATGAACTAATCCATATGTAAATAACTTGCTGTGCGGGTGTGCTGGCAATTGGAGTATCTCTGAATGAGGCAAATGCGCAAACTAATGCACTGTTTGTACCGTTTGTAATGTAATCCACTCTGACAAGTGCTCGCATCGACTGTTTACTTCTCTCACCATGATGGGCAGATTACTGCATGTTATTGTAAGGGCATAACTATTTAAAGACCAAGAGAATGACAGTACAGAAGCTATGGGTGGGGTTTACAGCTGCTATCTTGATTTTGGTTTTGTAGATGCTGTATAAATATATGTAGGCGTTCTGCAGATGAGTGTTAATCAAGACAACATCTCCTGCTCCACACACCTGTGGGGCTGGTAGGAGGTGGAAGTGGGCACCATCTGTTCTTCGCTGTAGTCGTGCCTGTGGAGTTCTGGAGCATGGAGGCGGTCGGGCGTGTGCTGCTCCACTGCCCAGGGCGAAACATTGCGTCCCTCCTTCAGTGACTCAGTGCACAGGCTCTTCCCTGGCTTGGCTGACGGGCAGGCGGAGTGCGCCCTCTGCTGGTCTTGAAGAGAAACACAGCGTTTCATTCAATTTCTTGGCATTTTCAACATCCGTATGTTCAGAAAACTTGTAACATTTATGCTATTACTATTGAGTGTTATTAAACCTGCTTTTTATTAATCTGATTAAAGCTCTGCACTTACCTATAAAACACTGAAAAAAAGTTGATATTTTAATGTTGGGGTCAGATTTGACCCCGTTTTTAATGTAAGATATGTCAATTATATAATTTTGTTTCTACATAGCTGATGGTTAATAGCACAAAAAACAGTACTAATAAGGATAATGTCTAAACCTGACTAATATAGCGACAAAATTGTTTTTACCTGGAGGACTTTTACACGGGTCCTCGCCATGCAGTTTTGCTTTCTTTACACTTTTGTTAGGACTCTTGCTTGAACGGCACCTGAAAAGAGAGAATCAGAGATTCTTTTTGTAATCAGGTAACAACTTTTAAACAAATCAGATCCCATTGAAACGGTCTGGTCAATTTGCTGAAAGCAGATTACCACGGTACAAAACATCCATATCCGTAGCTATGTATTATTAAAGTATTAATAATGTCTTACCTTTTACCATGGAAATGGGTTCCTCCTTCTCTGAATCCCTTAGCAAAGGGGTTGTGGTCAATTTTCAATTTTGTGATCTTTAAAACAGATAAAGATATGGTGTAAGACATTAGCAGTTAACAACAAATAAGAGTCACATAATATTGTTTAGCATAAAACCGCTGGAAAATCCAAATGTTGCGGCGGGAACCTTGATGTTCTGGTAAGCGGTGACTGCGGTGAAGGAAGTCTCTGGGAAGGAGAAGGTCTGGTAGGGGCCCCAGTGCATGGTGTAGGGGCTGTCGGCCTGGATCACATGAAACCGAGGGTAGTAGCGATGCATTGAGTGCAGGATGATCTAAAGAAGGGTGAGAGTAGATGTTGGGCTGTGTGTGAGCCTAGCTGCTGTATGTGGAGAGGAGGAGTAGCATCTTTCTCAAACCAAAACAATATACAATTCTTGCATCGCTAACTTCTCTTTTAGCGCATTTATGCAAGTGCTAGTCATGGACTTGCTTCTGCCCAAACAGCCGAGCTACATTTCCGCTGACTAAGGGGGCATAAAGAAGGGTTGAGGGAACACACCATGGTCCCTGGAGCACCTGGCCCCCACGCTAAATGCTTATCACGGCCAGTGTTGGGGTCATTACTCGAAACAAGTAATGTATTACACATGACTCGTTACTTTTAACAAAAGTAATGCTTCACTATACTTATTTACTCCCTGTAGAAAGTAATTTATTACACTACTCGTTACATTACTTTTTCGTTACTCTGCAACATAGCCTCAGATGCCTTGTGGCATAATTGCCAGTTAACAGTTTAACATTAAACCTTACATATGCCCACATATCAGCACAAGCCCCTATCCCTATTTTTCTATCCTTAACACAATAATACCACAAAGCCGACTACATAATGTTTGATTAGTAACTGTAATGTGATCACTGAATTGAGCAAAAGTAATGCGTTAACATTACTGCGTTACAGACAAAGCGACCATGCAACATATAAGTGTGTCAATACACAGGATCAGCGCAGGGCTGGCTTACATGGCCGTGCTGGTCCAGTGTGTTGTTGGTGAGCTTCATCTTGAGGAAGGAGAGGGAACGCTTCATCCAGTGGCTCCCCGTGGCGGGAGAGTCGGGGTGCAGGTAGGTCCGACATGGGGGCTGGGGCTCTCCTTTGCCCGCCACCTCCCACTGCTCCTTGTTCCACTAATGGTGGGGGGGAGAAGAAGTGGTCAGGGGGTGGGGTGCGAAAATACCCCGGGGACGCGTCTGAACAAGGAAGTCTCCACATCAACACTGTTCTTAACTTTTTATATATATACTGTATATCTTATATTTTGTTTTAAACAAGCTTTGACCTATGCTAGTAATTGTTATTGTATTTCTTGCTATTTATAACCAGCTACTATGGGTACGCTCTGCTGGTAATGTGGATTTGTTTATCCGCCTATGAAAACTTCCCAAAGTCAAATGCTAATTTTTGAAGGAATGCGAGCAGTCTGTGAACTTGATGACGACAGCAATTCATGCCGAAATTGATCAGATTCAAATAAATCCCCACAGACATGGTGATGAGGCACAATAAGCCTGATTTGAAAACCTGTCCAGTTTTTCTCTCTTTTTTTTTTCATGTGTGTGCTAAATAGCCAATCCATGTCTGTGTTACCAAATGGGCTGGGAGAGGGCTGTTAACTGTGGAGGAGGACTGATTGCTCCCCATTCACGGGCACGGAGAGACATGGAGAAGGGATGCTAATTTATCAAGTCTCTAGCTGGGAATAGACAAACAGGAAGCGATAAAAGGCTTTGATATGGAGCTGATATGGTGATTGGTCTAGTGTGGTGTGGCTGTGAACTGGATGCAGATGTAGATTTCTACATACAGACAGCTTGGTTTGCCTCATTGTTTTCGTAACCATCCTGAAACATGGCTTATTTGATACAAACAAAAGCTGCAAAAGATTGCTAAACAGATGGGTTTCCTTACCTTGTATTTGAAGTTGTCCACAGGAACCATGTCCACCATGATGATGTAGTTGGTGTAAGGTTGGAGGCCCGACAGACTGATGTTGCAGTGTGGAAACATTCTCCTAAAGGAACGCAAAACACAGAAACCGTCAATGAACTCATTTGAATTCTTGAGTGATAATTGAAAAAAGGTTCTGCTTGTACTCACAACAATCATTTCACAAAAATAATTGACAAATCAGCAGATACAGAAGCTCTCTTTTACAATCAAATAACAGCAGGAATAACATATTGTATTTGTTGTCTATGCAGTATTTATTGTCTATTTATTATTGTTTGTCTGATGGTTATGTGGTTATTGTTCGCTGTAAAGCACTTTGGGGATAATAAAGATAACCTTGAAGCAATCTGTTTCAGTGGTGTTACCTTCCATGCTTGGCAATAATCATCTCTGTGCCAAAGCTGTGGAAGGACTTCCAGAGATCTGCATTCTCCAGGGTCATCTTTATGCTACCCTGCTGGGATTGGTCGGCCGCTTGATGGGTCTGTGGCATACTGGCGTTAAACTTAGTCTCTGTGAAGAGACATTAAGGTGTGAGAACATGAATACAAAAAGAGTTATGGAACCCTACTTATGCCCTCACCCAAAGTGTACAAATCACAGTCAAAATAAAAATGTCTTTGGTTAACATTCAAATGTGAAACAGTTTCGGAGAAAAGGTTTATGTTTACAGTACAGCTCAGTCTACATTGGCAAACGCTTTCATTTAGCATGTGGTTTTTAACTGCTGAGAATTGCATGCTTTCATAATGTTGTCACATTTACTAAAAAGAACATATTTTCTTAATAAATTACATCTTGGTTCCACATTCTCAAATGTTCCAGTGTTGTCAGAAATACAACACTGAAAGGGAAGTTGTTTTTATTTTTCAACAAATATTTTTGAGTAATCGATTAGTAGTAATCATGTGGCAGGAAACCGAAAAGAAGAAATAGCATTAATATTCCATCGCATCATTCATCAATTAATCCTAGTTTGCCTCTGTGTCATATAAAGCACCAATAATAAAACACATCAGTTCAATGCATTTGTTTTATATGTAGTATTACCTACAGCGGCAGACTGCCACATGCTAAACTACTGTACAGAGAGCTGTAGTAATAGCACTTACCAGAGACGTGTTGCATTTTATGGTGATGCTGGGATTTCACCAGCAGCATGAGCTGAAGAACCTTGATTTGGGAGCTTTGAGAAAGTGCTTATATTGCTATTTCCTAGCAGTGAAATCAAATATCACAGTACTGTGTACAGTATAGCTTCCTCTGTGTGGATCTCTCTGGCAACCACTCAGAGATAAAGATCAGCTCAGGTCAAATCCTTGTATTTGCAGGATTGTGGGGTCTGACCCTTGAACTTGATTGGTCATCACAGAACGAGGGGGTGGGTTCAGGGCACACAGAGGAGATAGTTCAACCCCATTACCTGGTGTCTAACCCTTTGAAGTAAGCCCACAAGGAGAGGGCCCATACTGTGACATTATGCATAGATAGAGCGTAGTTGTTGTCTGGCTTTTGTTCTAAGAAGACACACAGGGACATCTGAGTACTTTTGAGGAAACACTCCCCAGCACAGACTGGCAGTCTGTGTATGTTAACACCCAGTCAAACGCTTTAACAATTTTTTTTAACTGTTTCTTGGTATTTGTGAAGACAAGGTAACTGTCAATCTAAAATGACATGGAAAATATGAGAGGGTTAATATATAGAATATAAAAAATGCTACGATACGATAGTTCTCCTTTGAACTTTGAGCTCATATTATCAATGCCCCCTTTTTAAACCTGAAAGCGTACTAAAGAATGTACACAACTTTTACACAATACACACTACACTTGCACTATAGACGTTAACCAGTTGACACGGTTGACAAATGTACTTGGATAAAAGTGTCTGCTAAATGCTGTAAATGAGATTGTAAATGTATTATATTACAGTCAGGTTACATATTCCAAATCCATATGTGTACACACACACACGCACACACACACACACACACACACACACACACACACACACACACACACACACACACACCACAATCTGCCGACCAGTGGGCCCTGGGGCAGCAGGACAGCCCCCCAGGATAACATCTCCCTTCGTCGTGGCTTGTGTATTGAAAACAAGGAGGGAGACTGGAGACTGCAGGGGAGATTGCGGTATGACTCTGAACTTGACAATGGCCGACTGTGCTGGTTAATCCTATGGGCCACTTGTCCCTGCTCCCCCTCCCACACACACACACACACACCAAGTGTCCGGCTCTGAGGGTGAGGCCAGCAGTTAGCAGCCTTTTAGCATGAATAGGAGAGTAGGGGGTTGATAGCATAGATACATGGACAATGTACCTTTTTCAAACACAACGTTTCCCCATACAGAACTACTACAGAATTCCCCAACAGAAGTGAAATACTATTTACTATTAGTACTATTATTGTATAGCTGTAGTATAGTATAGTATAGTACAGGGTATAGTATACAATTTTAGTTACTTTACTCTAACACCACTAAGCCTGGAACATGAGTGCCACATCTGCAAACACATTCATTCATTTTCTGTTTGCAATTCTAAATACCCCGTTTTGCAAGGCACAGTTCTCCATTAGACAGAACAAATGCTAAAAGGTATTTAGCAATAGGCCACACCCACTCCTCTCATGTGCAAACACTGTTCATTTGAATCAGACATATAGATGTAGATGAGGGTCTGTGTCCAGGGGTGTAGCCCATTTTCCCTTCAACTGTATTGTGTAATGTATGTGAGTAGACAGATATTACTGTAACAATATCTATCTAAAGGAATTAGCCTATGGGAGATACTAGTACCCATTGTGCGACTGGTTCTTTGAAAGATCTTTGTGATGGCATGTGTCATTTTGATGCCAAACTCTACCATGAGAAGAGGCTAACCGTTTTTGAAGGCAGTGCTTTACTTTGCAGTGAGTTTTGTGTTATTAATATTGCTTGATCTTTTTGAGAAAATGAGCAGCAGTTTCACATAACACTGTGTTTAGAGTAATACCTTTCAATACATATGGAGTAATTGCATATTACATGCTACTGTGGACTGTCCCAGTACTATCAATCATATCCTTTGTGCAAGCAAAGGCATGTATAGAAAGAACACACTTGCCCACAGACTTTTGCTTAATGTTTTGCATGAAGGATAGGCTATTTTTTAAGCGTTAAAACCTTAAAAAAAATAGTTAAGATGCTGTATATGGATCCAATTAAGTTTTATTGCATGTGTGTCCACACGTGTGAGTGTGTGAGTGTGTGTGTGTGAGAGAGCATAAATATTGTTGTTAAAAAAAAACACTATGCTCCCTATTTCATAAACGCCTTCTATTCAGGTAAAAAAAAAAAAAATCCACTTTGTCTCTTCTTTCTGCTTCGAGCGCAGGCATGTTGAAACATTCCCTGCAAATCAACCTCAGTGTGGACGTTGGAATTCTACATTTCTGTCTGGAACCACGGAAACTACAAGCCTTCAATGTCTATTATAGTGACATCCTTTTAAAAAGTTAATATAAAATATCACTGACTTAAGATTTCAAACATTTGTGCGACAAATCTTGCCTTAAGTTCAGACAAAGCATAGGGTTATATTCCTTTATTGCCAATATGACAAGCAATCATGAATGATAATTTAACAGATCTTCACGGTGTCATGCCACATAGTCTGAATTTTGTTATTTTTGTCTATTAAAATATAGGCTTTTGTATCAGGTGTGCTGAAGTCAATATTACAGTGAAAATGGCGCACCCTTGTGGTGTAGTTAGTGTTTTAAGTAAAACCAGATACAGTCAAATGCTGCAAGAGCAAAGCACACAGTTAACACATACATTTAGCTGACAGCTAAATGACAGTTTTGTTAAAAGGCCTAAATTATAATTTTAAAAATTTAGCTGAATATATTTAATCGAGTTATAAAAAAGAACAACTAAAGTAGTAATCACATGGCAAAATGAAAACCAGAATGACATTGACGCCTTAAAACTGTGTGACTGAGGTTCTGACCAGAGACCAAATAACTAAATTTAGCAGAGATGTTCTATAATATTTCTATATTAGGACAGTTTGAACACTAGTTCTAACTAGCATTTTGTTATGTATTGTCCACGCACACAGACACACACACTACCTGAGCAGAAGACTTGCCTCCATTTGCCACAAAAGCCCTTGGTTGAGAGCTAATATAATTGTCCCACCACTGTGTTTGGAGTACACATGCATACACCCAATGCAGGGTCCTACTGGTAACTGTGTAACCCTGCCATTGGTGGCCACAATTACACCGCTTTAATTGTAACTGGTTCATATATTTAATATATTTCTGACAATAGTCAAAATTATGGAAACCGCCGCACTGTATACAAAAAACGGTCTCAATCAAGCTTTGACTGCATTATCATACAGTATACACACATATAGAGTATGAGTGTACTGCTTTTGGACTGACACTTGCTGAGGCATTCATAGTGTCGACTAGATTGAGTCCTACCTGTTTGACGATTCCTACGCACCTGCAACATACTCCTCATTTTATGAAGACTTATGACGAGTAAGTGTCATCTTAAACCATTTTGGAGAAGAAGAACAACATAATCTCCATGACAAGAGGTGCTGGTATGAATGCAGTGCAATACACAGAGGGATCTGCGACTGCACATGAAGCTAGCAGACTTGAAAGAAGCAGCACATCTGCTTGGGTCACCTTGCCATTCTGCAAGTGTTGGGGGGGGGGTGGAGGGGTGCTAGAGCTCCAGCTGAACCCACAGGGAGATGAGATCTGAGGGGAGGAGATGGTGGGAGCATCCGAGTTGTCGGGGAGCCGGTGGTTCTCCAGGGATCCGAGTTGTCGGGGAGCCGGTGGTTCTCCAGGGATCAGGCCCAGCAAGCTCAAGCTCAGAAAAGTCTCAAAAGAATATGTATAGTCAATAATGCCCTGCCAGCAGAGCTTTTTCGCTGATATATTTGGTCCAGATAATGACACACATTTATTGGAAAGACAGAGAAGATTCAGAACATACGTACTCTAAAGTCATATGTGTACGCAGTTGGTGAAAACCACTGTCTCAAAGTGGATATTATTAGGCACTGGAGTAAATTGTGGTTATTTGAGTGGGAGCAGAGATGGGCAGTATTTGTGTTACTTGTATTTGAGATGCGTATTTCCATTACCCTTAATTTGTATTTGACAGGGCTCAAATGTAATTTGTAACAAGATACTTTAGAGTGGAGTAATTTTGTATTTTCAAAATACTTTCTCCATGATTCATACAAGAAACAAAAATGCATATGAATACATCTTTAAATGCAGAACAATACAAACCATGGAGGCAGAGCTGAAGACCTGTCTGAGCTGAAGACTTCAGCTCAGACAGGTTCAGATCCTCTTCACATCAGAGAACTCAGGGTCCCACTGCAGGTGTGTGCTGGCCACCAGGATCATCTGCCTTTCCAGGACAGGCCTCGGCCCTGTGGAACCATGGGGGAAATTGGACAGATTCAACTTTTATAATGGCGCACACCTTTCCTGTTTTACTGAGTTTATGTTTAAGTTATACAATACAAATCACATCAGGGTATATGCTGTTTTAGAGGTGTGTGTTGGAGTGGCGAGAGTAAGCGCGAGCCAGAGGAAAAACGCAGGCAGACGTGGAAGCGGTGAAACGCATGAAGCGTATTTTAATACGCCACAACAAAAACACAAAGTACCAACAATGCCCAAACGGCAAACCAACAATGACCAACCGCACCTAGTGCTGCTGGCGAGCTTAAACAAGGTCCATAATTAAACTAAGGAGGCACACCTGTGTTGGGCTAATCCCCCGCAGGTGTGCAGCCAGGACGGGAGGCACGGAGCATGCACGGAGCATGCACGGAGCGTGCACGGAGCGTGCACGGAGCGTGCACGGAGCGTGCACGGAGCGTGCACGGAGCATGCACGGAGCGTGCACGCCGATCGTGACAACAGGCTACTCCTTTTCTCTCCTAGAAGAATGTTATTTTTTTGCAATCCCAGGTCTTTGATCTTTTTCATCATATTGGTTTCGAAAAAATATGCCTTTCATCAAGATCAATAAAACCAGCAGCAGTTTTTTTAACATATGGGTTTGCCTGCAGCCTTCCTTACCTCCAGAGAACATTACTTTGTTAACCTATGGCCTCACTCACTGTTCAATATTATATCTGAAGTTGGCCATGACCCCCTTGTTAGACTCCACTTTCTGCACCCCAGTAAACCTGGGCAAAACAAACAACTGTGCCCAGAGAGGCGCCTTCAAATAAAATGTATTATTATTATTATTATTAAAATGCATAATGCATTAAGATAAAGGCGTGGAGCATTTACCATTGGTGGGTTGTCATTTAAATAGTTCAACAGCATCCTGAGTTGAAAAGGTATAATATAGTAAGTTTCTAACTCATTGTTCTTTGATTCCCATAAAAAGTACAGGATTATGTGTATCCATAAATTAGTAAATTGTAAATTGTCTATAGTACAATGAATGTGTAGTACAGTGAATGGAGAATATTATAAACAATAAATAAAAGCACCTAGCTCTTCCCGTAGTTCTTTTTTGTTTCATTACCCAACACTGTGTAGAAATACAAGGACATTTTGAGGACAGTGCTACCTTGTCAACAAACCTAAAAAAAACTAATTGGATATGGGTTCATTTTCCCCATTGGGTCCACATTTGATTACCATAAAAAAAAAAAAAAAACTTAAGGCTAACCGGATTTCACAAATGGTCTTTAATCAGGGAAGGAACACAAGAGGTGAGCTCCAAGCTCCAAGCACAGAAAGCCTACTACTAAGACATGTATACCTGAGAGAAATCATGCCCATATCTGCCAGAAGCTTCTTCAGCTTGTTAGAAGGCAGGTTCAGGCAGACCAGCTGCTGTAGCTTTGCAATATCTGGCGAGATGCAGCACAGGTTGCAGTGGTTGTTGTTTTTGTGCAGTCAGGTGGGTGAACCTCCATAATGAGCTGCTCAGATTCCTGACACCCCCCTGGACCCACAACCCACCGAGGGTTGTTTTCATTCGTCCCTTCTGTTGTGATTAGTGCAATGGCCCTGTCCTAAAAATCTCTTCCTGATAGGATCGATTCAGTGTAGGGTTTCCTAATGAAGTCATTAGCCACCTGGCTCTGTTTTTGGTTTAAATAGTGAGATTTGATTTAAGTAATTGAGAAAGTACACGAAACAACAAGCAAAATGGATAATAAGAAAACAATCATTTTACTGTAAGTAAGAGTATTAATTTATGCTTCATGTATTAAAATAAAATCAGCTAACTAACCTACGAAGGACCCAAACAGCAGTTGATGAATGTACAGTATAGTGATAATAAGACTGACCACCCATTTACAGCTCCATCCAGTAGGCCTACTACTTCTTCCCATTGGCTGCTTGATGACAGGGCCATTAGCTCAAGGGTCAAGTTTGCTGTTAACCTGTTGCCTACAGACCACATTGTAGCCTACTGTGAAAAGTTATAAAGCACTGTCCATATGTAAAAGCACAACAGGCTGCCTTCCTTGGATAAAGGATGAGAATGCATTAAAGGACGGTTTAATACATCCAACGTATGTAATATTAGAGACACTGCATATTTTACATTATGATTGCGGTGCAGAGAAAGTTGGTCTGCGGCTGTCACCGGTCTTATTTACTGTAGCTTCAGATATATGCAGATTGGTGTAGATAGCGCTGCTCAGCGTAGTAGAGGAAAATGATGGTTCCACAGTACTGGGATTCAATGCAAGTGTGTAGTGCTTCTGGTCTGACTCAGGAGAGACTAATGTGCCAAAAAGCTGTGCCAGAAAACTGTTTTGGGTCCTTCACATTGGAAAATGGTCTTAGATGGCAGTTTGACTGAATGTAATAGATTTTCCAGTAGGCCTATGTCGGCTGCATATGATGAAAATGCAGGTTTAGCAGTGGTAAAAGTTGTAAACAAAAGGACATAATCAGTATCAACACCCAGTAGGTACTTGCACAATGTCTTGCTGGTAAAATGCAAATAAATGGCATATTGTTGTGGTTTAAAACTTATTTTTGGGTATTTAAACTCAACATCTTCAAAAAACAGCATTTAGATAACATTGAATCTAGATGAATGAAATTGAAAACATGAGAAAAAACCAGCCTAGTATGTTGGCTATCACGGCAAAAAATTATTAATGCAGCTATAAAACATCAAAATAATATAGGCCTACATGCTGATTTGAGAAACAGCATTGTTGTTGGTGTTAGGGGGTAGGTTCTACCTGCAGCTCCGGAACCAACGGCTCAGGAGAAACGTGGGCTGAGTAGGAAGGTGGAGATGGAACGGCGTGAAGTCCATCAGCCCATACGGTACCGGGCTCATCTCTCCATTGCAAGCCAAGCTGATCAGTCCGAGTGGTTTTAGGTTTGTTCACGGTAGAAGAATGACCTCACATGTGGATTTGTATCGCATTGTCCTCTCAGGAATCACCTTGTTTACGTCTAGTTTGTTTTTGCAACTATTGAGCCTTTATATAATATTTAGAGTAGGCTACACTAGGCTGCTGTACGCACTTTGAGAAGCAAGTCATAGCTAGTTTCCCTATATTTATTGACCAACAGAGGGCAGTATATGGCCAGCAAATAAGGAATAACTTAAAGGTCTCCGTATCTAAAAAAAAGTTTTTATTTAGGATTGTTTAAAATAAAATAAAAGTAACGGCTAAAAGGCACTTACTCTAAATACTCACTGACAGTTTTTATTGTGAAAATGAATGAATAAATAAATTAATAAATGAATAGCACATATTAATAATATTTTTCCCAAAGCAACTTATTGCATAAGGATATACCTATAGCATATATCATGGTCAACAAAGCCAAAAGGCCATCCAGACTCTAAACATTAAAACCTTTGTGCAACACAACGCCCAAAACGTTATTGTTACAGAAAAATCCATCTCTTTTTGATTTATCTGTTGATTCCAAATAGTGTGGATGCAGAGCAATGTTTTCATCATTGTTCTCTTCCAGCAATGTGAAGTGGCCTTGGCAGAGCAAACACAGGAAGAATAATAAAATATCACTCAGCTTCTGGGTGCAGTGGGTCGTTCTTTAAAAAGATATGATGACATCGGTGTAAAATTTGGCGGTCTATTTTGCTGGCAGAATACCTCAGCATTGGATTGTTTCTCAAATGCTGAGGTCTGTGCTTGGATCTTCTTGTTGTTTGCATGGCTATTGATATATTGATCTTCAGCATGTTGATTGATCGGGTCTTTTCCAGGCTCATGAGTGGCTGTCCAGTCACAAACTGTTTCTACACATTTTTATTGGACTGTGTCGTGTGCCTAGATGCATGCATCTTTCCATTGCTTATGTTTCTGGCTGATCTGGCCATCTGCACAATGCTCTCTGACCTCCGGTCTCATATTCTCCCTCTCTATTCCTGTCCATCTGTCTCCCCGCCCATCTCTTCTTTCATCCCAGCCGCCGCAGGTGCTCAGCTCTGCAGGCGATTGCTCTAAGTCTTTGGCCGCAGCAGGATCTTTTAAGGGCGATTGGATAGCCTAGTGGTCTAGGTGTTGGGACTCCCAGCTGGAAGGTTGTGTGCTCGAGCCTCAGAGTTGGCCTGCCTGTAAGCATCCTTGAGCAAGATGCCCAACCCCTACCTGCTCCATGTAATAGCACCATGTAATTGTAAGTCGCTTTGGATAAAAGCGTCTGCTAAGTGACCTAATTGATTGACTTGCCCATCTGAATGACAGGCTTTCACTATGCCCATGTATGGGAACCCAATTTATAATTATTCTCACGAGTCATGTAACTTTTCATTAGTTTAGGACAACATCTATGCACAGTCACCCCTCTGCTGTGTCTCATACAAATTGGCGTGTGGTTTGCAGAGCGAGCAGATGTGAGAGGAGATAGACACTGACAAGCTAGCTAATTAGCTCAATGTTTTGTTTTCAAGCCATCAAAATATTATTTCCAATATCTACAGGGTAGGGTTCGTGTGCTAGCTGTATAGTTTGGTTTCTGCCTCCCACTTATGTAATTGGCTGTAAAGGAAATTGTCAATGAATCTTTTTCAGAATAAAAAAAATGGTTTCACCTAATTTATATTTACTATTGTAGACGCAATAGATTTAAAAAACATATAAAATCACAATCTTGACAGTGTCGCCAGTATCCCTTTGTCACATAGCTTTATAGATAAAATATTCAATTCCTCTAATGGAGCACTTCTGTAATAGCAGGCCTAGTGAAACAGTAGCTACCTGGTGGAATGTGACCCATCCAGGCCCAAAGGAACAGCTGCTATTCTGAGTCACATCAGTTAATTAATGCCACTGGAGTGTGTCGTGGGGATAAGAAGAGAAATAGCTGGCCTCTGCAAAAAAAAATTAGAAATGGAGTGGCTTTTTAAACTTGAAAAAACTGTAACACCAAAACAGAATGCAGGTTTGGCTCTGCATATTTCGGACTGGGTTCATCTATGGGTACAATATCACACACAATCAAGGACATACATGCACACACACACGCGCACACACACCATTTATTCGTACTTATTTGTATTTGTAATGTATTAGGTCTGGTGTGTGGTGTAATCATCTAAGGTTGGTTTATATTTGTATTGGATGTCTGCAGTGAGCAGTATAGAATACAGACATAATTGAAAAGGAAAGAGACATTGTTTCCTCTTGGAGTCGATTGGTGCCCCCCAACTCCAAGCCCAGGCTCCCCCACTGACACTAATCTTAACTTTGCTTCTCTCTGAAAGTGTCTGTGGTCATGTGCAGATTTGGGTTTGAGTGTATTTAATAAAATGCATATATTTGAATGCAGTTTATTTGTTGTATATACAGTGTGTATTTATATTCGGTTATGTTACGCTATTAAATGAAGTGGTTCATTGCATGCAACCCCTCTAGTGTGTGGGGTCACGGAAGTTTGAGAACCCCTGCACTAAAGAATAACAAGATAATACAACTTTTTGACATGCACAGTTAAAGGTGGTTTCGGCAGAAATTCTTCCTGAGCAATAGCTTGGTTAAAACCACCCTTATTCAGCAAGCTTCGCTTCTACGATTTGCTCTGCTTCGCATATCAGTCTGGGAACTTTTCTTTGAAACTTCCGCGAAGCGGCACCAATAGGTGTCAATCAAATCATAATAAGGTGGTGGTAATTGTACCACCTTCAACCAATCAGAACATATGGGGATGATTTTCTGAACGCAGACACTTAAATGCTGAAGGCACCAACTGACGCTGATTGTGCCTGCGGTTCTGTAACCAGCTGACAAACGGTGTTCCATTGATAGTTCCCCGACCGATATGTACAGCGGTGCAAATCGTAGAGGCATATCTCACAAATACAGGATGGTTTGAACCAGACTCAAGGAGCTATACTACTCTGGCAGATGATCAAGATATATAGCACTGTAGTCAGATGGAAACCTTGTAAGTCCAAAAACATAACTGCTTAGGCATTTCGCACAGCTTGGATTACATACACAAGAGGTTTTGAAAAAACTTTCTTGACCTCTAAAGTTCAAAACCTGTTTAACCCAGGAATGACTGATGCATTGAAATAAAAAACGATAAATTGGCATTGCAACAGAAAAACACATTCACTCCAAGACTAGTGTATAAAATCTGAGGGTATGAGGTGTGTGCACTTCTAAGAGGACTAATTGCCTTAGGCCTATGAGCAGATGTGCGTAAAGATATTTTGCATTACAAACAAATAAAGAAATTGTGCTTATGGTATTGATGACTATACGCTCCTGTGTTAAGCACTCTAGCATTCTAATTGGCATGTTTATTCAAATCATTAAGGCTGAAATGGGCCATTCTGTTTAAGTAGCTAAATGAAGCATTTTGTCCTATTCAATATTAACATAAAACATATTATCTGTATGGTCTTTTTTATTTTGTCTTTATTTTTTTTTCTACAAAAATAGTTTACATTAGAAAACGCAGCTCAAAATGTACAGAGTTCAGTTGTTTTTGCAACAGCCAATTCAAATATATCTGTCTATATTGTATGTAAATATATCCTAACAGTAAGAATAAAGTCCAGTTGCCGTGTTGTGAGGTCTGCAGGACGTCCGGTGGTCTCTGGCTATCTGTCATCCAACTAATTATTAGGCACCAGAAGAAACTAAAAGTGAAGGACAGCATTACTGGTGAGAGATGGCGTTGGTCGAAGCCTTCTGAAATAAACAGTAAAATCCAGGTCCTCCATAATCCACAGTCATATGCATCCATCTTCTTTTATTAAAACATGTCACAAAACTCATCCATCAATGCCGCTGAGGGGTTGTGGACCGCGTCTGTCTTGGAAAAAAGTAATTCCCTTAAGGGCTCAAGGGATGTGCAACCCAGGGACAAGATCCCTCCATGCTTATCATAACATAATGCAGTCTAAAATGTGTGTGTGTTAATGTTATTAAAGTACTCGCTGACTCGTATTAAAGCACTTGTTGCTAGACACTGGTGCTGTAAACTTAGTCTACATAAAGAGAAACATCACTATGATGCCCTTGAAATCCCCTGCCGTTTAAATTCAACATACTTTCAGTGAGTCCCATTTAATTATTCTTTTCTAACAGGTTGAACAGTATCTGGATTCATTCAAATGGAACCAGTGGTCCTGTTTAAGTCCAAATGTAGAGCGTTGTACAAACATTGCTATTATAATGGCTTGCTAGGACCACAAAATACTATAAATGTGTGTCTTTGTCTGTCTATGAATTGGCATTAGAAATAAATAACAGTACAATTTTAACTAAAAGGGAACAATTTGTAGAAGGACAGAATCTTCCAGTTGTTGACTGAGTGTCGGTGTGCTCGCCACCAGAGTTCTCAGCCAATCAGCTGCCGCTTCTGGACTTAGCTCAAGCCCTCTCTCCGTTGCTTTGGCATCATAGCGGCGCAGAGAGAGCCAACGAGAGCGTCCAGAGAGGGGGCAGGAGCCAGAGGGGAGAGGGGGAGGTGCGAGCCCCGAGCGGGGAGGCCGTGTCGGA
>JAODLI010005562.1:3969-28563 GCA_027575585.1 Percopsis omiscomaycus | reverse complement strand
ACACACACACACACACACACACACACACACACACACACACACGTACGCACTCACACAGAGATAGGCACAAAAACAGAGGCACACTCAAGTAAGCATGAATGCTTGTGCCTGAGGACTTCTGTTCCACTCAAGGCCTGCTATTAGGCTAACACAGACACACACACATAGTGTTGACTGCTGTAATAACCTGGATGTACCCTGGGGTACATGAACCTTAGCTTGGGAAGTGATGTGTGTGTGTTTGTGTGTGTGTGTGTGTGCACTTGTGTTGTTGCGGAGAACAAAGCTCTCAGTGTAGGGTTCCTATTGATTAACCCCTTCGGGTTAAAGTCCCTCACCCTGGTCTATGGAGCCTTAACTCGCCACCTCCGTCTCTTTGTGTCCTGACTGTAGGCCCTAATGGGTCGGGGGTCGTTGGCTTTATTAAAGAGTGTGACTGACTAACTGCCTTGAAAATAGTAGCGTAAAGCCGAGATGTAGATTGACCTTGCCTAAGGTCACATACCAAGATGGGTTTCTGTGAACCTAGGATTCAAGTTTCACATGAATCAAACAAAAGTGTCACATCAATATTTGTTATGAAACTGACCAGCACAATAGTCTGTGCATTACCCTGAAGATGCATTTTATTGGTTATTTCGATGGGTACACAATTTGGACAGTTATATACAGTATGTATAGTATTCACATTACGCATATCATCATGTCTAAATCCTTCAACCCATCGCAATTCATGTTTAATTAATGTGGAAAATAAAATAAAAAACAACAACAAATGTTTCCTGGAAACAATACACATAAGATATATATTGGATTTACATTTCATTATGCTACCAAATGACTTCTTGACGTACAACGCAATGCTGAGAAGCTGCTAGACCCTATGGATTTTTGCTAGCCTGAATGTAGTATTTTCTTCCCACATAGGTCTGATGAACACAAAATATGCATGCTACAAAGACCTGAGAGTTCAAGTGAACATGTCCTACTGCAACCACAGAACAAGACCTGCCTCTGGATTAATGCCTTGCAACACCCAGCCCTGTCCCGCCAGGTCAGTGTTTTTCATTTGCACATCACTCTCAATGCCCTGCTGTAGGGCTCCGATAGTCATTGAGGTCAAATCCTTATTTGGAGAACCTACAAAGACAAATTGGTAGTGTCCCATTTAAAAATAAAAATAAAACTAGTTAAAAGATAGATGTCACAGATTTAAAAAAGTAATAAAACATCACAGCATCAAATTGTATAATACCTAAAAACAAAATACCGAATTTCACAGCCTTACAGGGTTATTCATTAACAAGGAGGCTTCTCTCACAAAAAGTTACCCTCTTAATGACGCTGAAGGCTAAAACTTCATCAAGTGTTTACTTGAACCACAGGTTTTAAGTAAAAGCAAATGGGATTGAGACAAGGAAAATGTTAAACTGTTAAAGCTCCTGTCCACATATAGAGGTGTTTTAAAGTAATGTGGCACATTAGACCTCTTTCATGGACTATTTGGACACAGGTGTAATGGCCCACATGATTAGCATCTCCCTGACTCTCCCATGTCCGTTTTGCTGAACCTTGTTAGGGCAGGACAACCTTCTTTAGGATTAGTTCTGTTGCATCATAAATGTGTCCAAATTTAACCCAAGAAGAGGTCTAGTCAGACAAAATAAACACAACAACAGTTGTGGGAATTCAAATGTTCAATATGTACTAGCATATAAACATTACCATGATATTGTTGTGCACCTAACCATAGCAACTATATACTGTATAGCATAGCATAGCTAGGTACTGTGAATACCACCTGCTGTTTCACAACCTACTGTATGTTATTGGCCTACAAAACTTGCACATGTGCAGTGTAACTTCTTGACATTCAGGGTGAAAATAGGAACAGTTTATTGGTGTAGTCAAGTCTTCCAAGCTTCCCACACTATCTTCTCGTAACATAGCGAATGAAGAGCGTCAGGCAATAATGACGATATTCTCCACCCCTTTTCCACCATCAAGCACCTGCTGCATAATGACTGTGCTTTACTCTTGTGTAATGTACTCATAGAAAAGATTTGGCAGGCACATGCGACTTGCATGGGGACAAAATTACCTTTCACTGACTGTTCTGTTTTTTGTCTCTATTCATCTTGACTACAGTAGATACTTTGCTAAGAAATGGTCAGTTTCCTTCTTCATGCAAACATCGGTTTGGTCCCACTGGAGAAAAGCCCAGAACTCATATTAAATCTGGACAAGTCATTATTCATGTGAAATACACAGTTGGGACAGGTTGCCTCTTGGCAGCAGAAAGTCACCTCTGCCACCTTGAGTTGTACATACACCATCACTTAAAGCTTACATAGTATTAAAGGCCCCATATCATTTCCATTTTCTCTCTTTGAGCTGAACTTTCCGTTTCAGTTATTGTAGCACTTTTTTGTACATACCCTAAATTGATTGGCTATAATGACTGGGAGTGTGAGGATCGGTCAAAGATGATTGGTTGCAATCCAGAAAGGATGTCACACCTGGGGCCAAATCTGACTGTTTGTTGTACACAGAGTAAATCAAATGTTAGCCATATTTCAAAATTAGTCCAGCCCTTTCAGGTCCCTGTAGAGAACACAACTGCAAAATGTAGATTTGTAACAATAGGGTACTCTAAAGCCCCTAAATGATTGTTACATTAAATTGTCATTATGAGCAGTTATTTGGTTGTACAGCGTAGTGAATAAAGGATGAAGCTATCACTGCTTAGATTTAATCACCCAGAGCTCTGCTTTTCCCATGCACATTTCTGCTTGTAGAACCCCTTCTGGAGAATGTTAAATACAGACATGCAGTATATGGCAATTTCTACACAAAATCAGTGTAGTTGTATTTTTCGAAACAATTTGATTACATTCCAATAAAAGATTTACATTGCAAATATAAAGTCAAAAGGCAGATATTATAAATATTATAGCCCCCCTTTCATAAAATAGCTTACTCTTATCACATTAGAGGCTATCCAGGAACAAACATGGAACCTGTATAGGGTCCAAACTCCTTGCCTAACCAACATTGCTGCACAGAAAGGTCCCAAAAGGTTGTTTCAACACCACATAGGGTCACTGCTGTCTCCTTCTGTGTCTTATGATGATACTAGAGGGAGAGTGGCTTGGTTCTATGGTTCCAGGGTGTGGTTTTTTTGGAGTTTGACTCAGCTCAGTTGGTTACATTTTCAGATCCTTTGACAGATTGGGCCAGCCCTAGGCAGAGGAATGGAGATCACTCAATGTGGGTGGGTGCTCTCAAAATCATAGGGAGTGACGCCTCTCACTGACAGTCAGGATATATATGACCACAAGGGAACATTCCTCGTCTATGCTACTCTGGACAGTGTCAAGTAGGGGACAACATCGGCCAAAAAATTAACAGTGAAGGACACCCTGAGGACAAGCTTGGTATAATAATCCTTCTCTGTGATTATGATGAGATTGTATTATTGTGTTCAACAGGAACATATGGGGTCAATATACTAAGGAAAGAATTGCATGACGTTTGAATGTGGCCCTGTGAAGCCATTTGTACACTTTATATACCTTGCAAAGGGGGTAACAAATAAGCATACATATCTGCCCAGATGACAGCAGATGTTCTGATTAGAGTCCATCATTTTGAACCCCAGCCAAATGTGCTCTGTAGGGGGAGGAGTAGAGAGAAGTGCAAGGCGCTCAGCACTCAGGAGTGGGAGAGGCATGCACTCTCTGGGAGGGTGGGGGCACTACTAATGAAGATAGACGCATAATTAATGCCAAAATGAGGCTTCGACAATAACAAGTACCACTCCCGCACTACACAACATCTCTCTGTTCATCTAAAGGCCCTTGTCAGCTGTTGTCGAGGCGTCAATTCCTCTGTGTCCTTTTTCTAAGCGTTCCCAGGTACTCTCTCAGCAATGCTCTGAAATATCAGTCCTGCTAATGAAATGGACACCGCTGACAACGTGTGTCATGATTTATGAGCAGCGAGAGCTTTGGTTGAGACGTTGACCTCATCTTGGCCAGTGTTGCAGAATGGCAGTGTCCTGCAAAACGGCTGTTGGTAAATGTCCAGTTTTCAAATTGCCCCCCACAGGTTATCGCGTTGGGGTCTCGGGACCATGGCAAGCCATTGTAAGTGCATTGACAAAATGTCACACATTCAAGAGTGTTTGTGGAGGGATCTATAAGCTTTTTTCTCTCCGCTCTCATTGGTCGGTCATGGATAGGGGTGCAGCACACTTCTGTTCAGTCCGTAAGTGTGTGACACAGAGGGATAGGTCATCGCCTTTTCATCGCCTTCGGACACAAGACTATCTACTGTTCTCATGACGTGCAGGTTGCACTCTTTGAGCTGAATGCCTGAAATGTGATGCAATGTTATCATAGGCATCCTGTCAGGGTAAAAAGACATGGTGAAAGGATGGGAAGCCAAGAAGAAAGAGAGAAAATGGGATAAAGAGAGCAAAGAACATTAGACAGTATCTGTTTATGCGTTGTGACTGACAAAGACAGGGGGTTTGCATGCTGTAAATATTGTATTCCTGCCAGAATTCACGTCATCGGTTATTGTATCTTTTTACAATATGATAATAGCACAGCATATGCAAACATGCGGTTCCTTTTACACATGATGAGGTATTAGGCTGTCTCTCATGTCTACACGCACAGTCTAGAACACTGTTCCTCAAATGGGGGTACGCGTACCCCTAGAGGTTCATGGAGATACTACAAGGGGTACGTGAAATAATTTTTGTTTACATAGGCCTATACAGTAAATTGGTCATATGCAGCTTATGAACAACATAAACAACAACAACATACAATGAAATACTGTTTACATAATTAACTCTTAAATTTATGTATTTTTCTTCTATAACTGCATTAAAAAATGCTTTAGTCCGTTGTAGGGGTAAAAGTTTGGAAAATAATTGAAAGAGGGTACAGAAGCCAAAAACCACAGGCCTAGAAGACAGGGCAGGGCAACTGAGGATCAGTAGTAGTGTCTGGTTACCATGTGGGGAAACGGCAGCTCCCACCCAAGTCTCTCATCCTCTCATTAGCAGGCACAATGTAATGGCACACTTTGTAGTGTCATTACCACACCCCTATCTGACAGCAAAAATAAAACTAACACACAATCAATCACCACTGATTCAACAGATGTGCACACACACACACTCTTTCTCTCCATTTCCTTCTATTTTCCTCTGACATTCTTAATCCTCCAACATGAACTCTTGCCTTCCCAACGGTCACTTCCCGGCACCTGCTGGAGCCATTATCACACTGTCAGTTCCTAATGGTGGTGATACATTTTGCCTCGCCGTGGGTTTGTAATGACATCCACAGGCAGGTCAAAAATGCTCAGTCATTCTAATGTGCCGATGTACGAAGACTGCACCATAACTGAATGCCTATGTTGTTTTATGTACCTATGATGTTGTTTACATCAGTGACTCTGGCCTGAGACACACTCATAATATGACATCATAGTAGGAAAAAAGGCAAGTTGGGAACAAACTCTTTCCATCCCAACTGGTACAAACTTCATATGTTGGCACAATTAGGTCTTCCCTGTCCACTGAACCGTAACTGTAACTTTAGGTGAACCTTGATGAGCTTAACAATAGGTTAGCAATGTCCAACAAACATTAACTAACGGACCATATTTGCTCTTACATGAAGAAAAAAAGAGTGCTAAGCTATGTTGAAAATTGTATGGGTATGATTGGGAAATCCCAGTATGAGAGACACAACACACATCCATTACACTGTAATGTGGCTTAAATAATGGAATTGCAGAAAGTTACCACCTATCTCGTGTTTTCTGGTAACCCACCAGCTGTTTAATAGGGCTGACAGTAAAAGTTTGGAGATAAAACATTTTCCAGAATTCAGAGTGAAGTCAACGCCTGAGTTCAGTTCATCTACAGTGTGTTTCCATTTTGAAACAGGTATCCTAGGAAAATCCTGCATATAATTGTCTCTTTTTCAATTACATCAACTGGTTTGTGTTCAAATAATTCTGAATATACCCATAGCACTGACAAGAGGTTCCATGCAATGCAACTGCTTTTCTGGCCAACATCTACCATTAGCAACAAGTCACATTGCTGAAATGTCCCATGTAACACTGCAGTGCCATTGGAAGTGACAGGAAGGGTTATGGGGACAATTCCCATTGGGCCTCCCATATTAAGGTTTGCCAACACTGTACACTTAACTTAAGCCTTACAACTATAGTACAAACATTGGATATGGACCTCATGGGAGGGATAGAGTCCAGCATCAAGATTGCCTACTGTTTTTGTTTGTTTTTGTTTTGGGGAGAAATATATCCTCCTTTAGCTACTGCTAAAATCCAACTGCAAGAGAAATATGTATATTAAAACAACGTTTTTACACCATATTCAGAGGCTATATTGTAAAGAATGTTTCCAACTCTTAACATACAGTAGATTTAATAAGACTGCTCTCTAGACATAATTGAATCAACCAAATGATTATCATTGCCGCTATGATAAACAAACATGTAATGTGAATGTGAACTGCGCTCATGTATTGCTTCTCTGAGGTGGAAAATGTAATTATATGGCAAATGCCACACAAAAAGGTTTTTTAAATGAGGTCAGTGGAGACTGTAAAACAACATGAATTTCAGTTGTTGCCTTGTCTCCCTGGATCTTCATTTTAAACTGTCCAGAATAATAATCAGCCCATAGGCGCTTCAGAGCTAAAGTTACTGTGTCATGCAGCATGTTAGGAAACAAGAGGAAATTGCTCCCAGTGTCACTATTGGCCATTTTAGCAATCATTTTATTTTTGATTGAAAATGGCTTGTGACTAGTTTCATAGGTTTTGGGACATTGGCTCAAAGAGCCTCGCATGAATATTAGCCTTGGCTAGAACTGCATAGTTTATGCATGTTGTGTTTATTATACTGTATATGTAAACACAGTGTCAATGCATAATGTATGTCCCTGGTAACAAGTAAATAAGATAATACATAAATATTATACAGTATATTCTTAACTACGTGTGTGATATTCAGAAAAACAGGGTCGTGGTTAAAACCCCTCAGTAGTTGGCTTTTTGGAGAATTAGCATTTAACTGACAGTGACAACAATCGCTCTCCCTCACAGATGCTATCTGTGAGGTCACCTCACCTCTCTAGTCTTTTTTTTGTAACTGTTCCTTCTCACCCACTTGAAGAGACACTAACACAAATACACACACAATCAGAAAGCCTGTTTTATGAAGGCGCACACTACCACTTAGTGTGTGCTAATGGGTCTTTGTGTTTACAGTGCAGGGCAATAGCAGGGCAGCGATCACAATGGCTGTGAAGACATTCACAGTTAACCTTTGGCTTATCTGCTGCTATATCTACATCTGGTGTGTGTATGCATGTGCGTGTATGTGTAAGCGTGTGTGTGTGCGTGTGTGTGCGTACAGTGTTCACATGCACATATGTGGGCTGGGTTGACTCCTGCAATAGATAACTGAGGTAATACTATATAGGTGGTCTTTTATATAGGCATATTACATGGTACAGTTATCTATTTATTTTCTTAATTATATGCGGTTAAGAATTATCAAGAGCAACAAGACCCACTAAAGAGTCACTTTAAAAAATAATCATTACAGGGACCTGGTAAGATTACCAGGTTTGTGCATACAGTGCACAAATTAGTTTCTTACATAAATCCCTTACTCATGTTTAAATTGTAACTTGGGACAAGTTCTGATCAGCCCAGACACACACACACACCCATGCACATTCCCATAATGAGCTGTTGTCAGCCAGTCTGGCTATCTGTCAGTCTCTACAGGGCAAGTTATTCTCAGGCGGGTGCAGTGCATTCTGCTGTGTCTGCACCCAGCTTGGCGGACTGAAGAGGCATTACCTCATGGAAATGTGTCTGATGCCCACTCACATTTAGAGGATGACCTAACTGGGCCTGTGTGGATCTGAAGAGGGATATATGCACACATTAGCAGACCGGAGACACCCACGTTGGGATGTCCATGTGACATTGCACAACACACACCCACACACACACACATAAAGTCTCACTCTCACAATCTGTCAGAAGTTATTTAATGACTGTCTGATGAGCCTCTTGGTGACCCAGACAGTATCACTGCCATAGAGGCTATGTGATACCGGTCAACAGGCTCTGCCTTGGCGCTTATTGGGAAGCGTGATACCTGGTTACCCTCCAGCAACACTTAACAGCCAGGGCAAAGATCACAAGACCGGTCTATAATTTGACTTGGCATTAATTGCCGTATTATGTCAATGGCCATTCCAGTGGGGTCGATGAGGTGATAAATCCGTTGCTCATATCTGAGAGGTAGGTGCCGCAGATAGAAATAGAGAGAATAGAGTGCCTTGTTTGTTTAGTGTGTTATTGCAATGTATTTTGACAATTAATAATCCCTAAAAATGTTTATGAAACGAATGTGGTTGGCTGTGTATACTATTGATTGGTTGAAAAGATGGGAACATTTGCAAAATGTACACTGAAATATTAATTTCCCATAAATATTTCCATTAGTCATCATAACTATGCCATTGCAATAAACATTTAGAAATGTAGATAGCTGCTTTTTCTGTGCTACGCTGTCATCTTTTACCCACAACCAGTTATTACGCTTTTTCTATTGCTAGTCAGATAACTTATTATTTTTTTTGTTATTATTTATTGTTATTTCTATATGAAGGGGCCTTTTTGGAAGCATGGTTTCTGTTTTATTTGATATGTGAGACGTGCGAACGTGATGTAATTGATCTAAAGAAAAAATTTACTTTTAATGTGACACAGTGCAACCCACACATATTATTCTAGCAAACCCTACATCTCAACTGTCCACTACCAGCTCATATATAACAATAAAGAAATGATGTGCAGCTTATGTATGAGCTATTTATGAAGCAACATCGTCCAAGGAACATAAGTTGTAACAGTTTTCCTTCCATTTTGGCCAACTAGACGTAAGCATCGTATTTCCGTGTAAATTTCAAATTCATAAAAGACTGGAATTGTCCCAAAAATTACACTGGGTTTAGTGCCTGTCAAGATGCACTCTTTACTTCTTTCCTTACATGTTTTTTAAGTATTTAATCACACCATCATGACTATTTTATTCCTAAAGGCCTCTTATTATGTCTCAGTATCAACAATGTTACTTTTTAGTCTGTGGGGGAGATATTTGGCTGTTCCTAAATGCAAACAAGGAGGTCTAATTTACTGTCCCTGCTCTAAGGAGGTTCTTTTTGTGTTTCTCCCCCTCTCACGGAGCCTCAGACACGTTTTAACTACAGCTCCACCACATTTCTCTTATTGAACCAAAGGCCTCGCCGCTTGTTGCTATATTTGTGAGCAAGCAATCACAGGCCAGACAGCAGTTCTTGTCAATATTTATTAAGGCTCAGAGGAGCCTTTATAATGCTCTTTAGAGCTTTTATATGCTCATCCCTCCATATACACAACATTCCTAGCTAGAAATAATGTTGTAGCTACAAATAAAGTTTAGGCTGTATGATATACATGCGTATGTGTTGATACCAAAGTTTCAGGGTGTTTCGTCTAGATCTAAAGAGGCAGCACTGGAGCTGAGGTTGTCGGCAGATGAGGGCGTGGAATGAGGGACTAGCAATCTGGGACTCCGGGGTTATTTGGGCTAAGAGGGCAGAGAGCAGATTCTGTGGTGTGTGCACTACGCTACAAATGTAGTGTACGGTGGGACTTCAGAATGCTGGGCCTACAAGAGGTTTCAGGAGGAGTTCCAGGCCCACAAACAACACGCTACACCAGCCTACATTCAATTCCACTCAACTTTATCTTCATCATTCATCTGATCTATAGAAAAGTGAAATTTTTTTGTTTACATTTGTAGTTATAGACCTGTTTTAAGCATTAGCGACACTTTTTCTTTCAACATCATTCCATTAATAATCTGCATAATTTGTGTTTCTCTGTGCTGTAAAGAAAGAAAGTAATGTAGCACTTGGCATGGGAATCGGAATAGGAACAGCGGACACTATTAGGGTAGACTATTAGCAAAAATCCTACTGTCTGTCATCGGTCGTGGATAATGACTCAGCGGCCCGTGTTCTGTTGTCCCAGCTGGTCTGTAGGGGACTGGGGGGTGTGCAGCCAGAGCTGTGGAGGAGGGGAACAGATGCGGCAGGTCCAGTGTGTCCAGAGAACCAGCCAGAGCAACGTAGACGCCCTGACTGACCCCAAGTGTGTCCAGCCAACCCCAACCAGGAGACAGGTCTGCAATGCACACAGCTGTCCCCCGGTTTGGGCTACAGGTCTGTGGTCACAGGTAAGGATGTCTGCACTGCGTTGTTTTATTTAATGTTGTTTATTTTTGTTCATTTTCTTAAATGCAAAATTGACTTCAAAGTTACATGCTAGCGTTTTAGCCCTAAGAGAACTATGTAAGTGTCCTTATGTGAAGGCTAGCCTTGGCTTTAAAAAAAAAAAAAAGAATGCGCCTATTGGGACCTCCCAGGCTCTGTCCTCTGTCCACTTTCTATACAGCGCATTGTGTGCGATGGATTGTCAGAATGTCAGCTTCACTGCCTCTTGTGTGCCAGACAAAAATGACATAATTATTATTTAGAAAAGCGTACTTACCTCATGTTATGGGTTGCACGGAGGGGAAAAAAAAGAAAATGAGAAGTAAAGGGATTACGTTACACATTTTACTTCGTAATTACCTGTTTCAAACAATGTCCAGTTGACTTTTCCTCTCTTTTGCTATGCCAGTCGCTTCACTTCATAGAACACCATTAGTTGGATGGAATACAAAACACTTTCTTGTGTCTTGTATATGCAGTCGTGTGCAAAGGATTAGATGGCATATAAAGGGAATTGTCTGCTAATCTCCTGGGAGTCTTTAAAGACTAAAAGAATAGAAAAAGAATAAAAGATATGTCACTGCGGGGATTTTGAATACGTACGGTGTAGCCAAATGAAAAGTCCCCACAGCACAGTTAGTATAGTGGTGAATGAGCAAACCATATAGCAGTGGTTTTCAAAGTATGGGTCGGGAAAAGTAAAAAAAATAAAATAATGTAATATGGAATAATAATGTGAGATATTGTTCCGTAGTGCTCACGTAAGTGCGGTAAAGGTCTGAGAAAGAGGACGGTGTTGTGTACGAGCTCAAACCACAGTGGCCGCACACATACACACACCTTGCCGGACAGCTCGTGCGCGGGCGTGCCAAAACCTGCCGGCCAGGAGTCCTGCCTCACCAAACGCTGTCAGAAGCAACGCAAAGTCCAGTGGTTTGTGTCCACATGGCAAGAGGTAAGTGTCTGCCGCACAATGGTGAATTTAACACTGCAGTATACTATTTTGACAGATAGATAGACACCATCTTTCATCTCAACGAGTACATAAATGCTCCCTGTCTCCACTCTCCTCTCTTCCCTTCATCCTGTAGTGCTCGGTGACCTGTGGTCGTGGCTCTCAGGCGCGTTTCATCAAGTGTGCGGAGAAGGTATTTCCTTAACTATGTTTGGTTTTCAACATCAACTGACATCAACTTAATTAAGTTATTTTATTCATTATTACAACGTGTATTTCTTTTAAACCAGTGCTCATGACATGAGAAGTTGTTATTTGTTATTGTATACCGGCTATGTATTTTGAGAAACTAATTCGGCCTCATACATAGGGATTACAGCATATAATTGTGTGTCTTATGTAATTGCCTTATCATATCGTTTTTGAAAGGACACTGCAGGAAAATACCGGGAGCTGGCCGCCAAAAAGTGCCACCACGTGCCCAAGCCCTCAGTGGAGCTGCAGCGCCCTTGTACCCTGGCGGACTGCCCCACCCGCACCACCCCACCTGTCCATCCGTGGAGCACGCACCCTCACTTCAACCCCCGACAACCCCTCCATCAGCCAGGCTGGTACTCCTCTCCCTGGTCTCAGGTGAGTTTACTGTACCTTAGTCCATATCCAGTTGATACTAATGCACAAAAGTTACACTGCAATTACGTAAATAAAGTCACATAAAATGACCTTCGCCTCCAAAAGCATTAAGATAGCCTCAGATATACATGTTGGCTAAAGGTTAGACATGACGTAATGACCACAAGTAGCTAAGGTACTTCTTGGTATTTCTTGGCTCCCTGTAGTGCACAGTGACATGTGGAGGAGGCATCCAGGCCAGAAGTGTCCAGTGCCTGGCCCAGGGGAGGCCTTCTTCTGGGTGTAGCTTCCACCTAAAGCCCACTATGTCCCAGGCCTGCAACACCAACTTCTGCCCACAGCCAGAAAAAAAAGGTAATGAAACCCAAACTTATTATTTAGATTTGAGTGAATTAGCTGTCACTTAGACAAACCTAAACCACCCCATAATCCGTGACCCGTGGGTTACGTCAGGCGGGTTCGGGTAAGCTTACCTGAAAATAACACCGAAAATATCACTATGCCTTGCAATCAATGTATTATGCTAATATTTGGGCAAAACTGAAATAGTGCAATATTGCTTACTATGCTGTAGCCTACGATGGCTCTGCAAAACCTTATTTTCTGGGTCGTGTTCGTGTGTTTGATCAACGCATATTTTGACTGGTCGGGCGGTGAAGATTTGCTTTCACAACGGGTTGGTTGGGTGCGGGTATAATAAAACCCTGACCCGCGCATCACTAATGTCTACAGTTACTGTATGTGGACATATGCTTTGGATTATATTTACATTTTAAATATAGGCTCACACACTACAACGTTATGATTGCAATATTTGCAGAAAAATGGCAGCATAAAGAAAGTTTTACAAGTCGTAATTCCTCCATTTTTCCGCAGATGCGGCGTGTACCGACTACTTCAACTGGTGTCACCTGGTTCCCCAGCATGGCGTCTGCAACCACAAGTTCTATGGGAAGCAATGCTGCAAATCCTGCTCACATTCAAACCTATAATCTGAAGAAGCGACTCTGTGTCTCCGGAACGGACAGACCCATTAGATAGACTATGTTAGACATTCATGCTTTTACTTATTGTTTTTGGCATAAAGCATGTGGCAAGCCCTAAAAGTCAAAATACATTTCAACAGATGTGGAAGAGAGTTGCAGTGACCTTTCTTTTCCTTGTGATGCCGGGCATCGGAATACAAGTTGAACTTGAAGCTGACATGTGGTCAGGACATCGTGAATAAAGGAGAGAGGGAGAACCAAGAAGATGGTCATTTTGTAATAAAAAAAGTGATATTTTAAAGGAATTGCAAAAATCTAAATTACTGAATGGTCAATCTCAAGAGGAATGTGTACATAGGACACCCACACAGGAAGAGTGAACATCTCAGTCATGCCAAATGAAGTGATGGACAGCTTTGTCTAAACAATAATTAAGAAAAGTGTACAGATCACAAAGATGGCGGCTAATAATAAAAATGGCTAATCCGAGGAAGCACATAAGACAATGACTGAATACAACTTGACTATCTGTACTGTTTCAACAGACTGAATTGTCTGAATTGTCTTCTTGTCTGTTTTTTTGAGGTGGGTCAAGGTTGTGTGCACTGGTCCTTTCCATACTCTCAATGGTGCTACAATGTCGTGTATCACGAAATTGATTGAAAAGTCTTGACATTTTTGAAAGTATGACATGTTTAACCCATACATGGTATTGGTTGTTATTTATTGTCTTAACAATACAGTATTGCTGGAAAACTGTATTAATAAGCATTACAAATATGTCCATTAATGAACGTACCCTTAGCCAATTACCCTCACTTTTTGTATTGTTTTGTAAGCTTCTGTGCTGATAATCTGCACCTTTTTTATTGAAAACATTTATTTTATTGTGTCTGTATCAACATATTATGTAATGCTAAATCCCCATAGAAAGACAAACATGAAACAAACATTTCAATAACTTACAGTAGCTTTGTCAACCTAAAAGGTTATGTCCATCTATAGCTCTTTCTTCACTAATCTCTCTATCATATCAAAATGCAAAACAGTTGCATGCATTAATAATTAATATCACAATAAACATCCTCTTCATTCATGTTAGTTCCTGTTATGAGCACTGATAGTTTAAAGGCTGACGCTTTTGAAAAGTGATTCTTCAAATGTAAATTAAATGGCAATAAAGCTCCTTTGGTAACTACTGGTTCATATTGACATCTGATTTCTGTATTTGCATATGAGTACATACAAATTTATAGCGATGTTGAGCTTTTCTATTATTTCATTCTGTAAAGGCAGATTCTCATAACATCATTACTATATATAAACTGTATAAAGTATATCCCATACATTCTGTTCAATATTAGGTTTCATTGTTTGAAATGAAAAACACACACATTGTCATAATGTACACTTTGAAATCCTATGAATGGTTCTATCAATGACCTTCAGTCCATTCTGTTTACCAGCTAATTCCTGTGTGGCTAGACTACATCACAGGGGTTAAAGCAGAAACAGAGAGCATTCAAAAAGTCTTGTTTACTTCATTTAATCTCTGACAGCATCTCTACAGAGACCATCCTTATCTCTGTGCTTCAAGGCAACGCTTCTAGTCTGAAGGTAGTAGGTATTATCTTTCAATCAGGATGCACCACCATCAATCCCAGCACTTTACGTTACTTCTTGAAAAATGATTGTTGTTGTAATTATGCAGCCTGTGAAAAGTGCCAATTGTAATCAGGAAAATTTTGAGAGCAAAGTAGAGTGCAGTATAGAAGAAGAATACCTCTCCATTAATTGTCAGATTCAATTCAAATACCATGATTTTTCACTAGTCTGATAGTGTCCAACTGATTTTATGCTCTAAACAATTTAATGTATGCGACATTAAGCACTGTTGTGATTGTATTAAATACAGAAAAAAATATGTTTATGTGGTTGTGTAAAATTGAAATTAATGAAATTAAAAAGATTGGTGTGTAACATGATTTCATATGATGTAAAAATTATATGATGACCTGACATGGCGTGTCTCTGTTCTTGGCTACGTACATTTTACCATGGTTATTTAGCATTCAGCAAAAGGCAGTAAAAGACAGGTGACCTGGCCAATGGTACCATCTACCGACGATGTAAGGAACATACACAGCCCATGCACATTTACTTGGTAATGTTCAGTCCTGAATCATTAACATTTATTTAACATTTATTTCAATTTAAACATTTATCTTAAGTGGTTGAGAAAATGCAAATAAGTTTAAACACTATTGATGGACTTGGATAGGTAGATGGAGGCGATATTCTAACAGAGAAAGAAAAGTAAGTTCCCTGACCGGGAATCGAACCCGGGCCGCGGCGGTGAGAGCGCCGAATCCTAACCACTAGACCACCAGGGATATTCTTTTCATATATTTGCAAGCACTTGAAAAAATAAATCTAACAATAATTACAAATATTTATTTAACAGCATAAAAATGTCGCATTTTCAGATCCCATGCGTATCACCTATATACCGCTCCCCCTGCCCCTGGGAACGACCAGCAACAACCAATCAAGCGGAACCAAAACTGGAACTATTATCAACAAATAGGTGTCACATCGTTATTGTAAAATAATTTATATTCTCAATGATTTTGTAATTGCCTTACATTTCGGGGTTTATGGTTTGAATCATACATTGATTAAATTACTGCTCCTGTACAACCACAGCATGCAAACCTTAACCTACAAATTGTAATTTATATGGGACAGACATCGGAAAATATTTCCTATGTCTATGGAACATGGATGTGTTGGGACCATAGGGTGGAACATGTACTGTTTATGGTTGGAACGTGGAACTCAAAGCCAGAGCCCAAACCAATCTACGCCCGGTTACGCCCTTCATTCCACGAGTTGCCTGAATGAAAATCAAAGGCTCCTGCAAATCGCATTTTAGCTTTTATTGGATCAAAGATATTAATGCAACCTTCCTGATTTTGATGAGTGTTTTCCACAATATGGATTAAATATTCTCACAATGCACGTTGGACATTTTTTGACAGGCATGCTCACGGAGCCCTTGTTTGGGGTCCTTATGTGGGTCCTTAGTCAACGCGTGAGACGCGAAAATGAAGAGTAGTTGTGAATTTGGCTGTGGGATACTTGACTAAATTGAAGATTATTGTGTTTAAACAACAATTAATTAATGTTGGCATCCCACGGACAACTTACCATGATGCCAGGAGAGAATAAATCTAAATCAGTTCGAATCGCAGCGGAGGCGACAATCGGTGCCTGTCAAAATTGTTCTGTTTTGCACAAAGTGAGTGTTTTAGTGTCTTGATTAATGCCCTAATCACTCTTTAAATTAATATAGAACAAACTGTCTTTGTTTAATATTTAACAATGTATAACCCCATTAACGGTGATATACGTAACGATGCTAGTTCCCTGATAGTAGACAATAATGGAGGTGAAAAGAGATAAGTTTGGTGTCACGACTGTTTATATTTTGTTTTGGTTGTTATTTTGTTGAGTCTGATAAGTATTTTGCACACTGTCGCATCTTATTACAGAACCTAAATGAATATGTCGCCTCCTTACTGACACTGAAACAGAAGATCACTGACTCTGAGTAAGTTCAATCTTGACTATTATTGCTCAACTTTGTCGTAAACTTTGTCTGACTGACAGTGACGTTTGCTTTTCGTGGTATTCAACGTTCGTGTTGTACGTATATTTAGATAATGATGCACTTTCCTCCCTCTGCCCTAGTCACCTGCTGAGCGAATACCAAGTGAAATGTGATGATATCCTTTTTGGTATAGGCTAACTAATGTGTACTATAGATGCTCTGGTAAATTTCTGCTATAGTACCTCCAATTAATAGTGTCAGTTACAAAGCATATAATGATTATATTCCTTGACATTGTATTACATCTAAAAAAAACACAAAGGTATGTATTTTTACTCTATTTGAAAAGAAAAATAACTCCTGCACACTGTCTATTTGTAACCCATTATAGCTATAACAACACTGAGCTAAAATGATCAGCTCTGACATTACTTTTACACTTGCAATTTACCCATTTGTGCTCACACTCGTGTTTTCACACATCTTCTGCAGTGAATGTCTCAGGCTCCAAGGGCAACTAAACGAGGTGCATGTCAAGTTGACTTCTCTGGAAAAGCAGAATGCACATTATAAACATGTCCAAGCAGAACTTGAGGAAAATAAGGTATGTCCTAAATCTGTGGAAACTCTCTTTAAAAGGGAATTTCTTATTGTTACAATTGTATTTAAGTATGTCAAATGTATTTACCATCTGTTGTCTATAATCTCTCTCTATAACCATCTCTCTCTGAGTGAATTTGTGTAAACATTTAGATTTTAATGAATACTAATATAACTTCAGTCTCTAACTGAGATGTGCCATGGTCACTATCTTTTCTGTGTCTTTTGATTCCCTCACTGCATTAATTGTGTTTTTTTTTCTTATAGAGCCGTTATGAACAGATGTCTGAAGAAATGGAGAGACTGAAGGCGGAAAACAACCAGTCTATGATACGGTAGTAAATTACACCACTAAAAACTAAAGAAGTGGGTGTGTGTGTGTTTGTATATAGAGTTTAGCAATTGTAATTTGCTCACTATTGTCTTTGTTGTCCTTAGGAATAAACATCTCGTAGAACAATTTATGGATATGGAAGGTACTTTACTATTTCCTTTCACATTTAATTCACAAGCTTTGTCAGCAGCCACATTGTAAGTGCTTACAAAAAGTCTGCAAAGGGTGACGCTAATTTTGTTTCATTTTGCCAATTTATCAAAAAAATAGACGTGAAGGAAAAACAGAACCTTGAGAATGCACAGCTGAAAAGAGAGAAAGCCTCACTTGAAAATGATTTACTGAAAATGCAGGTAAGCAAATAGCATACCTTTTTTATAACTGGGACATTTTTAGGATGCTTCTGATGCATACATTAAATTAAAAGCTTAGAAGCAGAGTTCCTGAGTCTTTGTTTAGTGTTAGCTGGGTGAATCTTTTGTATTTTTACCTCTTCAGGCATCTTTAAAGACATCTCGGGCATTAGCAGATCAGGTTGAACAGCTGCGAGAGGAGAATATAAATACATCAACCATGTAAGAATATACACAATCTGAATTTCTAACATTTCTAATTATTAAATAATATTTTCTTGGTGATAACTACACTAAAGCCTACTTAATTGAGGTGTTAACTTGCAGTGGCTGACAGTTGTACATTTTGCTTACATGTTGCATCGTTATCATCTCCCTCCACAGAAAGAACAACCTTGAAAATCAACTTAGGATGGTGGAAGGTTTGTATTGGATGTTTAAACCAAAATACACATGATCTGTGCACATTGCAAAAATCATATGATACTTGAACTGGTCTTATTTTTCACCACTGCAGAATCAAATCACAAGCAGAATGTTCAAATATCTCAGATGACAAAAAAGAATGTTCTGCTACAGCAAAACATACATGACCTTCAGGTATTGGGATGACCTCACTTTTACATTTTAAAACGATCACTAATCCCCAAACAAATAATTTTAAATCATGTTGTCGTTGTAGGTGAGAATGATGAGGTTGGAAAGGGACAGGAATACGGGTAAGAGAAAATATGTTTTAAGGTGTAGGGGATGATAAACTACTGTATGTTTAAGCAAGAAATAATATTATAAATCCTTACTTCAGCTACACATTTAAATAACTTTAAATTTTATTCTCACAGAATTTAGGAGTGCATCAACTCAAGCAAGCACACCAGAGGAGCCAAAAGTGGATAAAGGTAATGTTTTCATTTATTATGTAAAGATAATGTTTACATTAACTCAATAAACTATAACCCACGCCTGCATTTATCTGTCAAGCAGATTATTATATTAATTGTCTTGTGTTATTTTGTTTGTGTTACACAGAAAAGGTCAGAAGGCTTCTAGAAAACCTGTGGGCGTGTGTGGAACCTCAGACGCTGCCTTCATCAAAAACCCTGCAGTTGGCTGGTGAGGAACTTGAACACAATGCATCTGTATAAATTAATCTATAAAATGTGTAATTTCTGCTCACTAGGATGTTAAATGAGATTGGTCCTGTTTATGACCCTGTCAGTGAATGCGGACAGATGAGAAAAATGTTCAATGATGCAATTCAATTAATTTCTTCTTTCTCCAGAGACCAGTCCCAAGCAAGCGTGTCCCTCTTCTCGAGGGAACAGAGTGCCCCCCCACCCAGCTAAATGTGACAGGGCCCCCCCTGTCCCCCCCAGAGTTTATGAATCCCACCACTGCATACAGTTGAAAGTCTCTGTTTCGCCATTGAGGCCCACACCAGCTGTAGAAAACGGAGGAGACCCTATGGAATATCAACGTCACACTAAAAGCACTGATGCAAGCATTGATGAGATTTTGGAGTGGTTTAAGCCTTTGCCTGCTTGCATATCCCCTCTGCCTCATTTGGTGAGAATTGAGTTATTTGTTAAACATAAAGCATTCTTAGTCTTTTTCCCTAAAGTCCTGGTCAATAAATCTAGATATGCATAACATTTACAAATGACATTAAACACAATTGCAAAATAGAGGATTAGGTTAATTATTATTTAATGCTGAGCAGCTCCCAATGGAGTTTGCCATTCATCCTCTAAAAAGTAGTATCAATCTTGAAGAGAACAGTCACTCTGCAAAGAGTTTAGTGAAGTGGGAACACTTGAATTATATTTTGATTTAGAATGAATTAGTATTGTTTCAAATTGTTAATGTGATCCAGTATTGCTCATTTTATAAATTGCCATGTTTTGTCTTGTATTATGCTGCTTCCTCTAATGTCTTTTTTTGTCTGTTATCGCAAGGTGTCGCCCTCGGTCAAAACAACACCTGAGCCAGCCACTTCTCCTGAATCCACAGTACTGCAAACGCAGCAGGCCGTGGACTCACCAGTAAATATGGACCAGATCATAACAACACCAGAGACAAGCTGTCATCCCCAACTATGCGAGCTACAGAACACAAACTCATCAGGAGAACACATTAGCAATGGAAATGATTCCCTGAGAGGCCCTGCAGCCACGGGGGGTTCCATGAATCACACGGCCAATGGCAGTGAAGAAATCGGAAACAGTGAGGACATGCAGATTGACCTGTGGCCTGAAAATGTGCAGCTATCGTCAGCATCGTCTGCAGCATCTTCCTCATCAAACCCAATGGTGGCGTCGCGCCTTTCAGGAGAACCCAGTAGCAGTCTGTCTGGTGGAGCCTGCATTGATAAACCTCCACCTAATGACACTGAAGATACTGGAGCTGTTTCAGAGGAGGACATATCTGAAGGCATTGAGGAGATAGATGTAATGACACGCACTTGTGATGTTATTTCATTTAATGAAATGACCGAGCAGGACGAAGAATCATTGGGACCTTGTAAGGACTCTGCAAGCTCGGCTGCTGAATCAGAAGCTCTGTCAGTTACTAAAACCATGCTTGGCAGTGGTGCAGTGTCTGAAAGGGATGCAGTGCAGGCCAGTCAGGTCCCAAGGGATTTGGAAAATGTTAAACTGGCCGGCGAAGTTGAAAAACCAAAGAAGAAACGGGACAAGAATTTAGCTGAAAGTCAGTCTGTTCTTTCTGACGTAGCACCAAGTATAACAAGTGGCATTGATGGTGTCAGTGATAGCCAAGGAAATGAAAATGATTTATTAAATCCTCCTGGGAATATAAACAATGATGGAATGCACAAAGCTGAAACGGAGCCTGTTGCTGATCAAGACGTTGGTAATGCAAATGACAAAGCTCCTTCCACCGAGGATAGTTCACAAGAGACTAGACTAGACAATCCACTGAATGCTGAGAGTAATGGTGTTCCCCCTGCTCTTGTCCAGGAATCAACACAAACCAAAAGCTACAAATCTGTAAAGGAAACCATTCACACTGTCTGCAGAAAGTTAAGTCCTGTGTGTCTTTTACCTTCTGTGCAGTGTTTAAAAGCTCAGAGTAAATATCTCACCAAAAACATATTAACTTCGGGGTCTGTGGCACTGGAGGAAGACATTGGAGAAAAAACTACAGACTTGTCTGTGGAGACACTAGAGTCTCCTGACTTGAAGGCAAGCAGTTTTGTTGAAAGCAGTCCTGTAAGCCACGATACTGCACTGAGGCGGAGTCTTCTACGCACAAATGGACAGAATAAAGTGATGGATTTATGCGACGATGTGGTGCTTGAAAATCCTAGCGCCGATATAAATGAAGAGACTTCTGTTTCAAATCCAGTAGCTTGTTCCCCAGAAGAACCTTTGACTAAAACCAAACAGTCAGAGTTTATCCACAAAGTCCGCTTTGAAATGGGCCCTCCTCTTCCTCCTCTCCTTGCTCCCCTGAGCACAACGCCTCCAAAGATGGTCAAACCAATTAATCCTAGGCATGCTATTGGGAAACTCTCCTTTCCCTCACCCAGGGATAGACTAGCCTCTCCTACTACTCCAGTTCATATCCACATGGCATCTAACAGCCTGCAGCAAAACTCACTGAACAGTCCACCTCCTCCTTCCTCGCCGCTGCAATTTGGTTCTGCCACTCCAAAACACGCGGTTCCGGTTCCCGGTCGCCTGCCTTCATCCACATTAAATTCATCCTCTCCGTCGTCCTCCAGCCCATCCCAGGAAAATTCCATGAGGATCCTTGATACCATGTATCCCGAACTCTCTGCTCGTGCACGGACTCTCAGCATTCTCCGGGGGAACGTTAGTCTTGGTATCTGTTCTTCAGAAAGTGGAACGACCCCGCCTGCGACAACTGTCAGTCAGATATCTGGCTCTCTTCCGCACTCTTCCTCAACGGCCTTCACCAAGACGGAGCTGAGAGGGGGGAAAAGACCTGCTATTCACTTGCCCCAGCTCAAAAGTGCCAAATGGCTTCGGCTTGACAGCTGCTCAAATGATCCCAACCGCAAAGGGGTGCCCGCCGTTTCTCCAGCCAGTCCAGATGAGACAGCATCACCTCAGGCTTTGAGCCCTGGGGTACTTAAAGATGCGACAACTTCTCAATCCACAGAAAGGGAAAAACTTTCTGGGCCGGCGCTGATAATGAAATTGTTTGAAAAAATTGAAACCCAATGTTTCGACCTGTTGCCAGTTATCAAGTGCCACCTGCATGTGGGGAACCTGTCCAAAAAGCCTGTCTTGAGAGAGGAGGAGAAGGAAGTCCTCACTGAGTTCTATCAAAACAATTGGGTTAGTCTATATTTATCTACAGTCTCATGATGAATGGCATCACTAATTAAAGTCACATTGCTTAATAAACATTACATACACCTTTTTTATTAATTTTCTTCTTTGCATCAGGTATTGTCAAATGTAAGTGTGATTTGTGAAGTCATCATTGTTACCCCCCTCCAAACAGGTCATAGCAGATGATATGCTTACAGCCATCTTAACCAAGCTAAAGACAGAGGGACACACGCTAAGTGAGAACTACACACAAGCCTTGTGTAGAGTGCACATTGGGATCTGTCGGCACAGAAGGGACTGGGAGAGAGCTCGTGTCCTGGCCTACAGCATCCTCAGAGAAGGTACACAGTGCAGACATATTCCTTGTAGGGCTGCACGATATATCGTTTCAGCATCGTCATCGCGATGTGCGCATACGTAATAGTGACATCGCAGGACGTGCGATTTTGAGACCAATTGTATAGCATTAAAGTTCAAGAAAGGATGGTACGCACTAAAAAAAAAAAAAAACATCTGGGTAAAAAGTAATTTTCTGATTTCTTTTTTTTTTCTTTCTTTTTTTCTTTTCTATGCAGATGCACTTTTCTATGCAGATGCACTTGAGTGGGGTAAAAAATTACCCCACTCATTGAATTATTAATTATTTCCAAATAGTTATTCAAGTCTATCTGGTGAAAATTCCTGTATATCTTTTCATATCGCAATATATTTCTGATTTTTTTTTTGCATTGTCAGTTTTTTCCAATAGCGTGCAGCCCTAATTCCATGCCATCCAGTTTAAATTAATCTGAAAATGTAAATGTAACAATGTGCTCTTTATGTTAAAGGTACACTTCTTGATTTTTGTCTGGTTCTTGGGGCGCTATAGCACATCAAGTAGTGTTTTTTTTTTCTTCTGCAACAGATATTCCAGGTGCTGCCAAACTGATTCTGTTTATGGTGACAACATGGCCCAATATGCTCTCACACAAGAGCTTGCTTTGCCAGACCATACATACCATCACCAAATTGAAAGCCCAAGAAGATGTGCTCAGCTGTCTTGCAGCCTACCTTGGCTGGGAGAAGGTGGAGTAATATGCATTGCAAATTATTTCTAATATTTGATTTTTTTATTATTTTTTTCCTGTTTTTTCTCTTTACTATTCTTTTCTGTTTCTGCATCTCCTCAGATCCCTCCTTGTGACATTGACCAGTTGGTCTCCAAAACCATGTCTGAAATTCGAGCTGGTTCAAGCCTGACATTCAAGAAACACAATCGCTATGGCGACGACCTGGGGAACGAAGTTTGGGAGTATGTCTATTCGCTGGACCTCATTTCTACACACAAGAAGTGGAAATGGACCTATGATCATTTATTGGGGTGAGAGTATAATTTATCTGACTTTAGGCTAGCATGCCCTCCTGATGTCATGTATTGTAAAGGTGTTCTTTGGCGGCAATGATTCAGCTGTGGCGCAGCGCCACACCGAAATCAACGCAGAAGAATCACTGCTTTACACAATTCCTAAAAACGGTTATAATTTGTGGCTGTTGTTTCTACAGCAAAGAGCTGTGGCCACTGATGAACACATGGGTGACACAGCCCAGGGAACAACAGGCACCCATCTCTGACGTTACCGTTGCCACAGTCCTCAGACTAATTGGTCAGTAATGTCTTTTACTAATCTTTTGATTTGCAGAAACTAAGAAATTCTTATTATTGAGGTAATCTCTAAAAAAAACACCATATTTAAAACAAAGAAAAAAAAACTTTTTGTTGCCTACAGGACACAGTGGCTGCGTTCAGAACGGTGTAAAGTTTAATGTACGTTCAAAGAACTGAAACGGCAGTGGACTGAACAACTGGTTGCAAAACAGGGAGGTTCTGGGTTGGACAACGTTCACATGACTAATAATAAAGCGATCGTTTGTGCTTTGCTGCTGTAGGAGATTTGTGAACCCGTAGATTGTTGTGTTTCACTTGTACAGATGCACAGGAGGATGGTAGATACAGCCGCCTCTGTAAGCGCTGTAGCTCACAAAATAGGATATGTCCAGAATATTGTGACAACATATTCCGATTTTGGATTTGATGTTATTTCATGAGCGTAATATTTGGGATATGGCCCCCCTGATGATGCACATTACATGGTCAACTTGCTCATACACCCTACACCTCCTCAAAAAGTATTTTACCTTATGTATTCTAATTAGGACGCCTTGGCCATCATGGAATCAAAGAGAAGTGTGTTTCTTCTGTGCTGACTGTCGCCAATGTAATCAATGCTTTTGGTAGACATGGACAGGCTGAAGGTATGAAATCTTAAACACTAAATTCATAATTGTAAAAGCAATTCTATGACTAATTAACATAAAAATATTGTTTGATTTGTTTGTTGGTCCATCTGTAAATATACAGTAATCAA